>CALNHX010005653.1:970-102936 GCA_940337035.1 Agriotes lineatus | reverse complement strand
CAGTTATTATAGCATATTTAACACGCTACAAATTAGAAAACCAGTAAAAACAACTTGACCCATGTACATGCTTGCTCGTGATACATGTTTTAGAAGTTTGATGAATAGCAAAATTCTATGCTTGTGTAGGGTGTGGCTTAACTGTTCCTGTTCAGTGAACGAGGAAACTTGACAATATCATTAAGCATAAGTTTGGTATCTAAATGCAACCTGTAATCTAATATGATATCCTATAATTTCCTGCTAATATGTAAGCAGGGCGCCATTTTAGAATTTGCAGTCTGAAATTCTATAAACAGGTATACACAGTGCAGAGGCAAGGCGAGTATAATTTTAAAACAAGGTATTTCTAATTAAAATTAGCACAAACATATTTGAATACAAAATTTTAAAAATTTAAAGTCAGCTGTGTTGCATTGTGTGTTGCCTATTTAAACACTTTTAGATCAGTTTTAGAATGGGCAACATGTACACATTCCTTGGTTTCAAAATGTATTGGATGCATTGCCATTCAAGTAAGTGATTAAAGTATTCTCAAATACAGTAATTTCGATAATTTCAACTAATGATTGTTGAAAAAGGTACAATTATTGAACAATTTTAACAACTATCTTAAAAAAAGAATGATGTGCAATAAAAGACAGTCTCTTTTAAATTAATTTATTGCAAAAGTACAAAAATAAATACCTTACAAATAATCCAACAAAATTACACATGCTTCATCTGGGGTTGAAGGATTAAAAATTAAATATTGGCATTATAGAATGAATAAATGTACAGACAATTGAAATTCCTGTTCGGTATGCCCATATCCTTGCATCATGGTAGCATCTATGTTAGACAGTTCTTACAGTGTTTCTCCATAGGTTTATCCATAGCGTTGTGTGCATACGTGCAGCCAGCTTCTTTATTTGGTCAATATACCGGGAGGAGGAATGTCCTTTCGATCTTTTTCTTTCTACCGTCCCTTGAATGATAAGTCTCTCCAAAGCATCATCATCATCTCGTCACATGATGTGGCCAAAGTATTTTAATATTGACTTATTTATGGTTGTACTTAGTCGTTCATTGATGTTAAGTTCAGCTAGGATTGATATACAAGGTGGGCCACGGGAGCGGGAAGTTTTGAAAATGTTATTATTTCGTTAGTATGCATAGGTTGCCGTGGATTTGTATGACACATCATTTGTCAATTTATGCCATTTAGTAATCATGGAACAGTGGTCCGGCGAACAACGTTCTTTTGTGATAAAATCATACTACAAAGACAATGATTGTGTGGTCGCAGCACAGCGGCAATTTCGAATCCATTTCAATATTGCTCGTCATGGGAGAGTTCCATTTGCCCATGCCATAAAGGAGTGGGTTCGTAAATTTGAAGAAACTGGATCAGCTACAAAAGTCAAACATAAGGGACCAAACAGAAGTGTCAGAAGTCTTGATAACATCGATCGCGTTAGAGCAGCTGTAGAGCGCAGTCCAAAACATTCAAGCCAAAAACAAAGCCAGGCCTTGGGTTTATCTAGGACTACTTTACGTCGAATTTTACATAAAAATCTCAATTTCCATCCATACAAATCCAGATTACCCAAGCACTGAAATCAACAGATCTTCCTGTTCTCCTATTCAAGAACTAAAAATGAAAATTCGGGAAGAAATTGCTAATATTCCATTGGATATGTTGCATCGTGTATAGAGAGAAGGGGAGGCCATTTAGAAAGCATAATTTTTAAGAAATAAAAATGGCCTACACTTGTCTTGTTATTGTTATAATTTGTTTTAATAAAATACAGTTATTTTCTGAAATACGTCATTTTCAAAACTTCCCGCTCCCGTGGCCCACCTTGTATTTGCATGCCTTTCCATCTATGACACGATTAACAGTTTCTGCCAGCAAAACATCTAATACGTGTCGATCCGCTGTCTTGATGGTCCAGCTCCCTGAGGCATATGGCATAATGGGGAACGCTAGAGATCGAACAAATCCTAACTTTAGGGGCTTTGATATTGAAATTAGGAGGTTAATATTTTTCAGAATTGACAGAATAGGGAATTGAAATTACTGAGATTTTAGTAAAACACCAATTCATAAATATAAAAATTATTCATTAAAAGCGTGTCTTTAATGGCAGGAACAACTCTCTGACTTCAGGCTCTGCTATGGATTGCAGCTGACCCTCATAGAGAGCAGAGCTAGTGGTTATAGCTACAGTGACTATAGTCACTGTATTATAGCAAATATTGTTCCATTTTTAACTACCAAATTTTAGTTGGCACGGCAATCGTTGTCACTTCTAAGAATTTAATTGTTCACTTGGAAGATAAATATATAGGTTTGGGGCTAGCGCGTTAGATTGTATCTCAGACAAAGAATTGCTCGCTATTTTCAACAGCAAAATCATAGGACTATATATTTTTATCGGTAAAATTTGTTTCTTTATGAAAACATTGTTGCCTAATAAAATTGATGACAACAAATTGTCATTAATCAAAAACACGAGCCCGTTAGTGGAAGCGCTTTATGCAGCTTGATCGAGTCAATTTTGCTTTAAGGGAGTAATGTTGAGTGTTGAACAATTACATTTTACCAAAGAGAACAACATAAGGTCGAATAATTTTTGATTTGACAAATTCTAGAATAAAAACAATGTCTTCCTTGTATCACAGAGACAGAGATGCCGCATTGTTTTCGATATGCAAGAAGGACTTAATAGATATTGACAATACAATTGGGATAGTTGAGATAATTTCATCCACACACGTAAAAATAAGCACGCTAACACAAGTTCTCTATAAAAAAAAATTTATTTCATTAAATATTCAAATCCAAGCCTATTTTGTATAGAATTTTATTTGCCTTAATTTTAGTCAAGTGCGTTGGTCAGTTCTGCTAATTAAGGGCAATTCTGCTGTCGTTTTGGCAATGTCACGAGACAAAATAACCTGATCAAATTTCCCAAGCTGAAGGCTAGGAAATTTGTCAAAGCTAGTTTATCGAAGGACTTTTAAAAAAAAGAAATCTTGAGTTAAAAATTGTCCGAGCAAAATCATGACACTGAAATGTATTTTGTGAACTACGCTCAGTGGAATAAATACTCGATTACATGAACAATTCGTATATATGAACAACCAAAATTGTACATTATAGATTCAAAAAAGCGCACAAAAAATTAAATTCAGCGTAAATTAACTAGCTACCTCAAAGCAAAATTAATTCCTTTTTATACATCTTTATACGTATTAGTGTTCATTTATAAAATGTATGCAAGTTAATAAATGCCATAAATCTATTTTCTCTACTCCAGTGGGATAAGTAACTCATTACGTCACTCATTTGACACTATTTCCGTTAGGTAATGAAGTTCATTACACCAATGGCTTCATTACCTAACTGAGTGCTGTAATGGCTGCATTACCTATCTGAAATAGTATCAAATGAATGACATAATGACAATTGTCTACTAAAATATTTTTGAAAATGACAAATCTGACATTTCTCTTAATGCACTTTTCTCAATTTTAGTCAATTGTAGATAAAATTTATCGTCTGACGGAAAAAATGAATATCTATTGTATTTTGGCAGGTCATTTTTTTCCTAAAATAGTTGGAATTTTAATTTGAAATTTGGTCATTCCCTAATTAAATATGTGCCTTAACAGAAAATCATGATTTGTCCGTTGAAAAATAGACCTGCACTTTTCGCCTGCTGCCATTTATAAGTGAATATCGCAGCGTGTGCACTCTTAAAACACTTGGGTCTATGATTTCATTAGGTACTTGAAAAACCTTGGAATTGACGTTATTATTGCTGTTCTCTGAATGTCATTTTTTGGCAGTGGCCTATTATGATATGTTTTTCGGACTTTTTCCACTGTCTAGGGTGTAAATCACACAACGTTTCGGGAGTTTTGATCTACTCCCGTCTTCAGGTGTTCTTGGTTAGTCCTGAGGACTGATATTATACGTTTTTCAACGTAAATTTGTGCCTCCCCCTGGGTTTGAACCCGGGACCGCTGATCGCTAGTCTGCCACTCTAACCACTAGGCCCTGGTGTCTAACGTGCCAGCCCCCAAACCTACATATTTATTTTCTAAGTGAACAATTAAATTCTTATAAGTGACAATGATCGCTGCGCCAACTAAAATTTGGTAGTTAAAAATGGAACAATATTTGCTTTATTTGCTATAATACAGTGACTATAGTCACTGTAGCTATAACCACTAGCTCTGCCCTCTATGAGGGTCAGCTGCAATCCATAGCAGAGCCTTAAGTCCGAGAGTTGTTCCTGCCATTAAAGACACGCTTTTAATGAATAATTTTTATATTTATCAATTGGTGTTCTACTAAAATCTCAGTAATTTCAACCCCCTATTCTGTCAATTCTGAAAAATATTAACCTCCTAATTTCAATATCAAAGCCCATAAAGTTAGGAATTGTTCGATCTCTAGCGTTCCCCATTTCCCCATTATGCCATATGCCTCAGGGAGCTGGACCATCAAGACACGTTTGAGATGTTTTGCTGGCAGAAACTGTTAACGGTGTCATAGATGAAAAGGCATGCAAATACATCAATCCTAGCTGAACTTAACATTAATGAACAACTAAGTACAACCATAAATAAGTCAATATCGCTGATCGTTAGTCTGCCACCAGGGCCTAGTGGTTAGAGTGACAGACTAGCGATCAGCGGTCCCGGGTTCAAACCCCGGGGGAGGCACAAATTTATGTAGAAAAACGTATAATATCAGTCCTTCTCAGGACTAACCAAGAACACCTGAAGACGGGAGTAGATCAAAACTCCCGAAACGTGTGATTTACACCCTAGACAGTTGAAAAAGTTCGAAAAACATATCGTTATTATTGCATTGTTACATATCACATCACAGCGCAATTTCTTTAATAATGAAATAAGTTGATTCAACTATATTTGTAATTGCCTAATGTTTTTAAGGATATTAAGTTGAAGTACATTGTTTTATGTAAAAAATGGCATCCGTGGTATCCTGGTATCTCAAGCTTTTATCGCAAATTAGCAGTCTTATTTTGCTATTTGCATAGTTGAATTATTTCATGCTCTCAAAGTGTTGATCAAAACATTTGGTATGAAATAGTACTTTATTTAAATATACTCACTAACATACTTTTTTAAGTATATACCGATGGGGCCATCACGCGATAATCCGATGAGATGGAAGTAGCAATTGGAAAAACTGGGAAACACGTGATCGAGATAGATGGCAAAGGAATGGGGTGGTCTTCGCCCAGCAATGGGATTTATAGACTGATAATAATAATAATAATACCGATGAAGCTATAATTATACAGGTTACCTAAAATTGTACGGAACATGGCAATTTCATTAGTTGAAAAAGGTTCAAATGCTATTTGCCGTAAGAGTAACCGAAATAGAAAATGCAATATTTACTTTGGTAGCTAAGAAACAAATAGCTATTGTACTATTGCAGTTATTTCACGCAACAAAATCGCCATTGCTATCGTTAATGACCTCGTCATTGCTATCATTAATCACCTTTGATTCAAAATGCTAACGCAAGATCAAAGGAGGTTTGCCATTGCAAAACTTGAAGAAGGTTGGTCATTTCAGTGTGTACCAGCTGAAGTAGGTTGCTCCAAAACCACTATTTTTCATGACTTGCATAGAAAATCAATGCAAGAAGCGGACGAACAGTTAGTGCAATTTATTCCATTCGCTACTGCACAAATTGCCGTAGAAGCAGTTAACTTCCATGCTTCGTTAAGAACTGTGAAAAAAGAATAAGGGCATGAGGTCTCTTCAATTGTGCAGCGGCTAAAAAGCCAAGGTTGAGTGATGAGTTATTCTCATCACAGAACAATAGAATTTGTACGTGAATATCCGGATCAAAAACCACAATTTTGGGACACAGTGGTGTTTTATATATATATAAAGCTCTATAGGCCATTGAGGCCTGTGGCTAATTGGACTGTCTTTTTCCACTCTTCTCTGTCCAGTGCCATGGTCTTCCAGTTTTTTGTCCCTGTTTTCTTTAAATCCTCCTGTACTTGATCATACCATCTGGTCTTTGGCCTGCCTCGTCTTCTGACGTTCACAAAGTTACCTTCCAGGATTTTTAGGGGGATTCTAGTTTTGTCCATTCTTATGAGACGGCCTAGCCATCTGAGCCTTTGAGATTTAACTATTCCTATGATGGCCACATTTCCCAGCTCTTCCACTATTTCCTGGTTGGTTCTTCTTTTCCAGATTCCGTTTTCGTTTCTGCCTCCTAGGATCCGTCTGATTATTTTCCTTTTCCATCTGCTTAATTTGTTCTGGTCACTTTTGTTCAAACACCATGTTTCACACGCATATCTTACAGTGGGTCTTATTACTGTTTTATATATTTGAAGCTTAGAGGTTTTTGAAGGAACGCTTGATTTTAGCACAGAACTTAGGGCTCCTGCGCATTTATGCCGTTTGCAATTCGTGTTTTAATTTCTTCACTGGGGTCGTTAGTTCTTGTAATCATTGATCCTAAAAACTTAAACTGTGTTACTTCTTCAAAGTTAAATTCAGTACTATCTTCATTCTCGATTTTTAGGAAGCCGGTCGTCTTGTTCTTGTTCTTTGTAATCCTTGCTCTTTATGGTTTTTTGGTGGTCTTATTCATTGTTTGTACAGATTCCTTTATCTTGACTTTTACCAGATAGTGGTCGGATTCTGCCTCCGCTCCTCTACAGGTTTTTATGTCTTGGATTGTTCTTGTATTTTCTTGCTCTATCAGCACATGGTCAATCTGATTTACTGTGTTTTCATCAGGTGAAACCCAAGTCCCTTTATATATCGTTTTGAGGTGTTTTATGATGAGAAAATCTTTCAGTCCTCATATAACAGACAATTACGAGTCTATCGGCCAAGAGGACAAAAATTTGATGATACTTGCACAAAACCGACAACAGCCGGAAATTTTCTGTTCATGTGTGGAGATAGATTTCTGCTGAAAGACCGGGACAATTGCACATTATTGATGATCGTTTATCAAGACCAAGATATGTGTAAATACTTGAAGATATAATGCTTCAGTCTGTTCGAAATCGTTTTCATCAATACCTCTACTTTGCTCTTTAATACGTCTGAAAGTATTAGTTTTGTGTAGACTTTGTAAAGTTGCAAACGATATTCCCTTACTGCACCAGCATTGTTACTATCGCGTAGTCCGTATACATATACTATGTCTGGGTATTCAGAATTAGAATAGTTCTTCATTTTTCAGTAATCCTGAACTGATGATATTGATATTGTGACATTCAAAGCTTAAAGGAAGTAAATAAATTGAAAAGTTACACGCACTTTCAGTAGTTTAACTTTCACAGATGTTTCCAATTTTTCAAACTATAACAGTCTACATTTTCGAAATGGATAAAAATCGGAATTATTTATTAACACATCCCAAAGGTATTCACTAGTACTGGGCCAACATGTACTACCTAATCCGGCTGTGGCAACCATGGAGTCTTAATCCCTAAACCTCAAAGACGAGAGGCCGATGTTCCTGCAGTGCGGATGTTAACAACAAGGCTGATGACAACATATACCTAAATATAGTTTATAAACTGAAATACAATTCTATCAAAGAAAAGAAAATAATTAACGTCTCTTACACAAACTAACTATCAGTTATACATTTCTATACTTTTAAAGTGCAATTTGCTATTTGTTTTATAAAATGCTAAATGTCCAAGAAGGTTTTTGTTATTTATAGATTTAGACATATGAAATAAGCAGAGCTTTGTTGTAGATTTATTTTAATTAATATAACTGTATAGTTGGATAACTTCTAAAAAAAACTAAGTATACAAAAATTACCTTTGCTCATTACTAAATGTAGGGAAGGAGCAAAAGGAACATTTCTCAAAAAACTAATTTTCCGATGGGCTTCTTTACATGGAAATAAGCAACAGATACCAGGTTAACAATGTGAAATGAATCAAAAACGGTATACCTACCAACTTATATCAACTGAACTTAAAATAAAGGCGCTTAGCCTTCAGGAAAGTACAAATTATTAGTTTTTGTACAAAATATTTAGTAGAAAAAGAGCAAACCATAAGGTAAAGATATCACAGAAAATTAAAACTTATAGAAAAATAACGCATAATTCATCAGCAGCATTCGATCAGTCTGAACTGTATTAATTACAAACAAAAACGTTTATATTGTTGCAGGTACAAAGGTGGTGTACATTACTAAAATGGTTTTGATTATACATGGTGTCTCAAAAAAGTGTAGCGAATCATTTTTTTTAACGGAATATCCTATATTTAGACATTAAAAGATTTATATTGAAATACTAATCATTTTGATATAAACTTGTATGGGTCTAACGTCAACTGTTTTGGAGATATTGATTTTATTCAAAAAAATGCTGAACTTCAGGCGGCTACTGTAAGTAATGGAAAACAACTGAATGAAAGAAAACATTACCAAAAATTTATATTTTTGTGAGTCACCTTTCAAGTGTAAAATAGTGGCTGAAATAAAGCATCTTAAGGGGCTTAAAATGTTTTTTAGGGGTATGAAATCACATATCAAAAGAATGCTCATTAAAAGGGCTTTTCAAAAATACACAGGGCATACTATTTGAAAAAAATCAGAACTATTAAATTTGTAAATGTTTGGCACCCTGTACAGCATTAATACCCACAGAGACTATTTCACACTTGAAAGGTAATTCACAAAAAAACAATTTCAATTACTTTTTGTTACAGCAGCCTCCGGAAGTTCAGCATTTTTTTGCATAAAATCGTTAATATCTTCAAAGCAGTTGACGTTACCCCCATACAACTTTATCTCAAAGTGATGAGTATTTCATTGCAAAACTTTTAAGCTACTTAAATATAGGGCATTCTAGTTAAAAAAAAAGTAAGTTTAATTCGCCACCTTGTATAATCAAAACTGTTTTAGTAATGTGCACCACCCTCGTACCTACACTTTTATAAACATGATATATGTGTGACTCTCATGGTTTTCGAAATATCTTCCATTTTTAGTCCTTTTTTTCCACTAACAAAATGATCGTCATTTTGACAGATATGTCCAGAAATTGATCGTGGCAATTTAATACCGCTTGCTTCATTTTTGCATTTTAAATATTTCTTGGTTTTCTTTTTTATCCAATTTTTATTGATGATGATGATTTAATTTTAAAAAAAGAAATTTGTCAAGAGTTCAAATTAAGAAACTTTGACATTCAAAATTGACACATAACCATAATTTTGAAAAATATTCTACCAACACGAGGTATAAAAATTTCTTAGCGTTTTAATCGCATATCTACCAACATTGTAACACTGACAGTTATTATAGAAAAAAAAACGTACTTTAAGTTACTTGGCTTTTGTAAGATTTAAGTTCTAATAAATACTTTTGGGCAGCTAAGACTGTAGAGTTTCCTGTTTTTCCTCTAAAATTTTTAATTTTCACTTTGCTCAAACCAAATATATGAATATATTCACTGGGGGCCACAATTTAAATTCCCCTATTAAAATACACGGCAGTGTCATTCATACACGAATGACTAAGCCTCTTAGTGTACACTGTCTGTCATAAATAAATGAATGACGCTGTCACTGGAAATATCTCTGTCATTCATGTACTATGTATGGTTGTCTCCAAAAAAATCGGGTACCCTATTTTTTTCCCAATGTAAACACAACTTTTAGAATAATACCTTAGTAACCTGTGCATTTAAATTAACTGTCACCACACTGTCACATTTTTCGCTGTACTTGATCGTCAAAATTCAGTTATTTAAAAACGTGCCCTGTTATTCAATGATTTCTAAAAAAGGAATAATTGCCAAGCAGTCTAAAGAGAGGAATAGGAGCAATTGCCAATCAGTTTAATGTAAATAAAAATACAACTAAATATTTAAAAATTTACTAACTTCTATGACAGATAGATTGAAAGCTATAATTGCGGACAGTGGCGACATTACAAAATATTAATATAATTTTTGTTGTTATACATTCCCTGTTGGCCGGAATTTTTCGGCAGCCTTGGCGATTGGTATCAAGTTTGGTGAGACCATTCACAGTTGGGCACCAAATTAACTGTGCTCTACTCGAACTACAGCCCTAAGGAATAGAGTAACAAGGTCAACACATCACCAACTCACACACCTCACACAATGGTTGCTATGCAAGCTCAAAAGGCGCGCACTAACTTTTTAACCCGAAACCAGGACAAGTTGAGCACTGCACCACTAGATGCTATCGTACAAGGCACCAGCCTCTACACCGGTAGGTAATTGGGTTACAGATAATACATACATAAATTCCCAGTTTGTAAATGTCATGATTTATTTTCTAACCATATTGTCAGCGTACATAAATCAAACAAGTAGAGACACTCGCTGTCGGTTCCTTTGATGTCAAATTTCCGATTTGGATGACCTTGAACGGCTCCTGTGGGGTACTTTCCGATAGTACTAACAGATGGCGCCACTACGTGATCACATCATGATTGGTAGCACAGCCAGTAACTGGCTCTGATTGGTAGAACTTTATACTGCCATTTGATAGTCAAGCTTAGAAATACCCCCCGAGTTACTGTCCCAGGCACTCTAGACAGGTTTCAACATTTGGCATGAGTGTCTCTACTTGTTTGATATATTTACGCTGATATTGTTTTCGAATTATAATCTCAAAACAGGTAACTGTAATTTAAGAGCATGGGAACTGTTTAAGCAATACCAAAATATAAAACTATTGTCACTAGATATATTTAAGTGTACCCGATTTTATTGGTGATAAATGTACAATGTAGCACGCAATATGTTAAACATGCATTATTTGATAAAAGATAACTATAATAACCCTTTTTTTAATATTTCCACCTATTATAATAAATGGCAAGGTCTTAACCACTCCATAAACAAATACAGGTGCAAACAACATTTAAATAAAATATTTTCATTATCTTACTTTAGAAATTTGTACGAGGGTTGCTGTGATAATTCTTAGTAGCAGACCATGGTTTACAACATTTAAAAAAATCATTCTCAATGTTAAAATGTGTATAATTATGGAAATGCTATGGAATGTTTTTTGGGGTATAGTTTTCTATAGCTTCAAACAAAATTACATGTACGAGGGTGACACTGAAACTTATTAGAAAATTAAACAAAGAATGTTTTTTAAAAAGTAAAAATTGTTGTTCAAATTCCTCTTTGCTATCAATACATTTTTCCATTCGATTAAACTAGTCTTTAAAGCAATCACTGTATCACTCTTTGTAAGACACTTCGGAAACCAGGTTTTTATAATATTCCACTGCTTCATCTGATTCTCTGCATTTTCTCTGTTAGTTTTGGAAACTAAAAGAAACTAGAAAGTGTTACATCAGGGTGGAGGTTTCATGGTGTTGACTTTTAGGGCATCCAGATACCCAGTTGTTACTTTTGTTGTATGGGAAGATGTGTTGTCATGATGAATTATTTCTTGACACCTCAATAATTCAAAAGTGACATTTTCTGTCTCTTGTTAGGGGATTTTCTGTTAGCGAAAATATACATTTGGCTTCCTAGTTGGTGTCCAATAACAATGAGAGAGAATATAATACATTGGCTCCCACTGGCGTTAAGAGAGGGGGCCAATATGAATAATAAGAAACCAACTAGCATCCTGCTTTTTACATTTAAATAGTTTTTAATGCAGCTGAATACAGGAGATAAAGCCGTATCATAAAAGTATCATAAAATGTGAATGTGTAAAAAAATCACACAGTGTGATGATAAAGTTTGGAACATAATTCATAATTGCGTTATTTAATGTTTTTAAAGAAAACACTCGAACAGGTCAATTTTATTTTTTAAATAGCCAACTATGACGTAAAAATTTCACTTAGGACGTCACATACTTACTTTCTTACTACTTGAATGATGATGGAAAAAAATTGGTACCTTACATAGCAATTTTTTTGAAAAAATAGCAAATTTACTTTAAAAAATGGAATTACATCAATTTGCAAGTAAAGAAAGATGCACCCAATGAGATTCGAACTCGCGATTTTGACGCCTAGGATTACATCGACTCGCTAGTCCCGTTTGGCCACGATGGCAAGCCTCTTATTTTAGCTTGCGGCTGCTTTAAATAGAACTTGTTAATCGTTGCACCCGTTTGTCTTTTTAACGATATTACAGATGAACCTACCTAATTCAAACAGTTTTAATTGAATTGTCTTCTTTTTATAAAACTTTTTTTTTTATTATGGAACTGAAACATATGGGTGTAATTAATAACGCGTGTTACCCCCACAAGCTCTGATTACTGCTTCCATACTAGTACGTCGGGTACACCAAAAAAAGCTGCACTTTTTTATTGGAATGTGCCACTTTCTGTGGTCATAGCTGATGCCAAAAGGTAACTTTCCAGATAGGGAGCCACTTGAAAATCCGTGTAGAATATCAAAATGGCGCCATTAAAGATGGCGCCGTAATAGTCACTAGATTTTTTTGTATATCAGCTCCTAATGGCCCGATTTCCATTTTCTTTTTTTTCTTTGAAAGCTCTTATAAATAGGAAACTGTTTTGTTCTTATAAATTTATTTCTACACCATAAGGGTTCTGCACAATTTTGAAAAAAAACAAATAATTTTTTATTTTTAGTTCTTTTTGTAATTCGATAATTTGTTGCGTTCTCTTAACTTTGTTTTTCCCGCTGTCGATCATGTAAGTCAATGATACAGCCTTAGTAACAAAGTGTGTAAGTCGGTGATAATATTTGTTTGCTGCTTTCCTTTGACAACGGAACTTAATATTATCCTAGGATAATATTATTAACAACGCAAGATATCATTTGAAGAATGGATTGAAGAAAAACGTCCAAACTGCCCAACTTTTCGATTCTGGCCTCTAGTGCTAAACTTGGATATACTTCTCCTGGCTCTCGTTCGGTCGATTAGGGATGGTAACTACGAACTGTACACAGAAACGTTGAATAAGTTAGTACCTTGCTTTTTCTTGATGAACCATCCCCACTATGCTCTTTGGTTGCCAATCCATATAAAAGACTTAGAAGAACTAAAAGACACAGCACCCAGTGTATACGAATACTTTTGCAAAGGTCAATTTGTTATCCAGAAAACCAACAATTCTTTTTCTGCACTCGCTGTGAATCAAGCTCACGAGAAAACACAACGCCCTCATAAAAGGAAATGTAGGTCTATTGCAAGATCCAGCCATATTAAGAAGATGGACTTATATTTGGCTTTGCTTGAAAAAAGGTTTCCTCCCCAACAATTTCTAACTTGAGAAATGATGTTGAGCTTTTCTCTAGGGCTTTCATTGTAAGTCAAAACAGAAACTTGGATTTGGACAAGTTTTTTAATATGAAAATACCAGTGCCCCACCTTCACTTTCCTCAAATGGTGTTCTGCGTTCGTATCGGAAATCTCAACTACTTAAAATCCTGAAAGAAGCCGTTGATCCACCACGATTCAAAGGATTCTGCGATACAATAATTTACGATGGAGCAGCACTAGTACATGCCCTTCTACCCAAAACATCCCAGACTACTAAAAGGATTACATTTGAATAATCACAAAAACCTGATAGTTAGGCAACTTAAAGCACTTGAGAGAAATACAGGTTGCATACTCATCAAATAGACCTTGTTGAATTCAGTTAGGTGGCTATTGGAAATATTTTGAGATTGGTAATAAAAGAGAAACCACTTCCTTTTTTGAATAAAAAAAGATTAAGGCTTCGTAGCGTCAGCAGAAAAAACCAAGCCAAAAACAGAATCCTAGCTTAAAAGGATGAACTTTGCAATTGTAAGGTTTAAGAAATAATGATTTTTCAGGCAAATAGGATTGTTTCATTGGGCAGTTTCTCACTAGAAAATCGGTTATTAGTTAACTGGTAAGCAAGAAATAGGGTAATTCATAGAAATCTTAATTGAGAGTATCTTTGGTTTAGCTTTTTGGCCTCCCCTCTAATCCTTCCTCTTTAAAAGCAACGAGCCATCATGATAGGGTGGAATAGAATCCTCCAGGTTCTAAGCGAAACCTTATGGAAGGGCATAACCGGGAAAGAACCATATTAGAATTGTGTTAATTATTAATAAATAAATCTTACCAGAGAGAACCACTTCATTGGTTTGGCGATGGGGGTCGTTCCAGTTACATAAAATACAACTCGATGGGCAAGGCAGTAATTGCTGACACCATGGATTGTTTGTTTTATATCTAGGTTATTCGTAAAACTTTAGGAATATATATAAATACTGTTCAATTAATTCATAACATAAAATATGTCAAGTTACTACCAAATAAGGGCATATGCCATATTATCAACAGTGAAAGACTTCATAATAACGTAATAAGACAATTAATTACCTTCTTAGTAGCCAGACGAAACAAACCAGGTTATAATTTTATAAACGTCAATTTATAGGGATTTAATGTTATAAAGCAGACATCTATCAAATAATGAGCATTTCTTATACTTTGGAAATGTGAATTGAGTTAAACGTGAAACCCATTACAACATTACTTAAAACTATAAATAGGTTAAGACGGTATAAAGAGCTCTTTAGATTTATCTTACTTGAAAGTGGTTGAGTGGCATACTAATTAACCATTTATCATGTTAAGCTCCCATTTGACAGAAATATGAACCTTGAATTATAAGATCGAATGTAAATATATATATCAAAGAAAAAAATTCACAATTTAAAATAAAATTGTTGGCGCCCAATACTTCTTCTTAATGAACTAAGACCTTTATGCGAAAGTGAAGTAACCAAAATTCTCACACTTATACCCATATCGCAGCCGAGGATTGAGCTAGTCGGAGATGTGTGAGCCTTCTAAGGTAGGTTACAATAGCTGGCACAGACTTTTGGAGAATACTGTGATACGGAATCCTAAAGCAGACTTTTGAATGATGCTGAGATTCCACGCAAACAGAATACACATTTCTTGGGATATATACTCAAAAACTTGTCTGAAGAAACGTGTGAGAGATAAGAGAGGCGTTGGTCTTCGTCACCAAGTAGCACAAGGGAATATGCTACCAAAAAATTAGAATGACTTCCTCTGCTGCGGTCAGAATAAGGCAGAACTCTTGAAGTTACTTTGAGAACATGCATTTTTGAAGTTTAATTGGGCTCACATCAGTACTGAGATTGATGGCATCATTCGTTCATCTCGGCCGGATGAAACTTCAATTGATGAAGTACAATGTATGCAACAGGAAGAAGCAGACGGCAGGATTTTTCTTCACACTATAGACAGTGTTGAATATGGAGCCAAAAAAATTAATATTTGCAAAGTATATAGGTACTAATGTTGTCGTTTTGGTAATCTCTTTCTTTCACATTCTGAAAACTGCGGGACTTTAGGAGATGTGGATTCTCTTTGATGCTGGGAAGAGTCAGAGATACATAAACATTAATGCCATGTTTGAAGGTATGGGTGAACATAAAGCTATTGCATTGAGTGGATTTCATGCATTCACTGGATCAGATGTAACGTCATCATTTGCAATGAAAGGGAAACAGACTGCCTGGAAAGTGTGGAAATCATTTCATGAAGCTGCCGAAGCCTTCCAAGTTGTCTCTCTACCACAACAGTCTATTTCTGGCGAGACTTCTCAAGTTCTGGAG
Source organism: Agriotes lineatus (assembly GCA_940337035.1). Lineage (NCBI taxonomy): Eukaryota > Metazoa > Arthropoda > Insecta > Coleoptera > Elateridae > Agriotes > Agriotes lineatus. Next base: position 87,288 of record CALNHX010005653.1, on the reverse strand, counting down.
AAGTTTAGTTTACTGTTTTGCTTTACTACAAAGACGCAGAAGACTTCTCAGTCAATCATGTTAGAAAGCTTATCTTTACTTCAAAAAGTCGCAGTCTACAAAGTCTGGCCCCAACAAAAGAGGCACCAAGTATAGCAGGACAAGTTTGGGGTCGTGCGTGCTCAGTGCTGGACAACATTACAGGGCTAGAACGATGGGAATGGACCATGGTTGCTGGGGAGTGGACACCTGTCTGGCCTTCTTTTCCTTCTATTCTGACAGTCTGCAGAGAATTGGTTAAGTGTAGTTGCTCCGGATGCCGTACACGATGCTCCTGCTCAAAGGCCAAAGTTTCATGCACGCTACTTTGCACGCGGCACTGGGGGTCGACAATGCAGCAATAAATACAATAAAAGGTATGCGTTTAATTGATTATTATTTTTAAATTCGTTTCGAAATTTCAAGATCATATTGCTTTGTTGATCCAATGCCTTAATATAATAATAATTATTTTGTTCCAGGGATGAATTGGAAGATGAAGAAGATGATTGCATGATCTAGAGTCATAAGAGCTGTATGGAATACATTTCTTAGTATTTAGTCGTTTTTTGTTTGTAAAGGTGTGTTGCCTTAATGTAATAAATGTCAAAATAATTAAAATCAATGTTGTTTATCAAAGCAAGTCTTTCTTAACATATATGGAACCCCATATACATAAACCCTTTTTGTGGGGTAAAAAAGGGATATTGAGCACAATTAAAAAGTTACTTATCAATGAAATTCGTGAGAAAAGTAAACTTTTCAGGTTTTTGAAAATTGTGCAGAACTCTTAAGGTGTAGAGATAAATGTATACGGACAAAAAAGTTTCCCCTTCACAAGCGCTTTCAAACAAAAAAATAGAAAATCGAAATGGAACCATTAAAAGCTGAGATACAAAAAAAATAGTGCGCCAATACGGCGCCATCTTTAATGGCCGCCATTTTGGTGCACTACACGGATTTTCAAGTGGCTCCCTATCTGGAAAGTTACCTTTTGGCATCAACTATTATCACAGAAAGTGGCACATTCCAATAAAAAAGTGCAGGTTTTTGCCTTTTTTAGTCACGTACTCAACGTACTATACGTCTATTCATACTATGGATGATGCCATCGATGGTTTGTGGAGGCCGAGTGTTCCACAGTGAAAGAACCGGTCTGTCTAAACCTTTTTACATTGCGATATACAACATATACTGATACTCCCAGAATTCTGCTGACCGATCTGTAAGTATAGCCATTTTCGACCATTGTTAGAGCTCTAATGACATCAGTTGTCTTTAAATCGGGAATTTTTCACAACAACAACAGAAAACAAAATCGTAAACCCTCGTTGTATACTTACCAAGAAATAAGCACTTGTTTTCAAGAACACAAAAACCAAAGCAATATGCCAACAAACAAATTATAATTAGGCTCAAATGTGTGACTAGATTAAATGTTAAATTGCTATTGTTTATTCATTAGACGTGCAGAAGTAACATTTATAACCAAATTGAGTCATATTGTGATGGTCTTAGGCCCACGACCCGATTCTGCTTGTAGTACAACTTAAAAACAAGTCAATAAGCACAGAGTTGGGGTGTTTTATGTAACTGCAATACTAAGCTTAAATTTCAATCAGTAAATGCATTAGAAAAGAGATGCCAGTATTAATAATTGAATTGAGTAAAGTAAGCAAAGCGCAAAGCTTGTTTTTCGCAGGGTTGAAGTTGACGTTCAAATTAATTAAAAATTAGGTTTGTGCAGAATGAATGGCCGAGCCGAAAGAAATTAATAGTCACAAAAAGGTTTGCGAAGTGCATGTCAATGAAACGTAGATTTCAATATAGCTAAGCAGGGAAATTTGAGCAATCTAAAAAAGGTATAGGAAGCCAGAAGAAAATAATAATACGTTGCAAAGAGCAAATAAGAAGTCAGGCAGCAAGACATAAAAAAGCAAGTGAAAAGCAGACATATGGACATGAAAAAGCAAGTGAAAAGCAGACAGAAGGAGATGGAAAAGCAATTATTAAGAAATGAACTCTATAAAATAATCAGTGCAATTAACGCGAGTGAAATAGAACAGAGTAACTAATAAAACGTGTTTGTGGCGCACCAGATCAAGTAAAAATTACAATCTATTAGGAATTCATCCCTGGAAATAGAGTTAATTGTTCTACTGAGCTAACGTTTTGATAATAAATTGCTAATAAATAAAATACTTAAAGGGCATACTACCATTTATTTTAGATCAAGTAAATAAAAATACAACACATCAGTCTAAATTAAATTTATAAACAACCCCCAAGAGCGAATTAATTATTATTAGAGCATATCGAGCATATCCTAAAACATAGCAAAACTATGACTTTTTATGTTCCTCTAATTTTGCCGGTGTGGGTATATTGCTGTATAAAGTTAGATACAATATATCAACAATGTTAAGATTACAGTTTATGGAGATAAATTATGTCAAAAAATTTGGAAATATGTGTTGCATTAATAATGCATGATTTTTATTATTGGAATACGTAACGTGTTTAATATTTTAAAAATGTCAAGACGTTTCCCAACCTATGGTTGCTTTATCAGTTGTTATTAATATCTAAAAATTGAGTTTACATTTACTTCGCAAACTGTATGTTTGGCAAATTTAATAATTTCGAGAAATGTAAGAGTAATTTAACTCCAGTATCAAATAAAATCAAATTTGAAAAAACAGTAGCTAGTGCACCAAAATCCTAGACGTAAATACGTTAAATGTTCAAATATTGTCCTGCTGTTCTTTGGGTATTAAAGCTATAAAGCAAATAATTTGCAAATTTAATGATTTGGGTTTTTTACGTGCAACACCCTGTCTGTCTCTGTACTGTTGAAAAGTCCTTTTAATGAGATGCTTTCGGTCGACGTTCAGTACAAACTTGTATCTCTAAACACCAGCGTTACTTCAAATCGAGTGTCGTTTCATCATCAGTCTGCGCCGAACATCAACGCAATACCTGCCATAAGACTCTTTTTGATGAATCGTCTATTATCCGCAAATCCCATTCTTGTTTAGCGGAAAGATTCGGGAAGCCATTGAAATTTACGAACACCCTAACAATCTTAATCGGGAGGAAGGCTTTTCCCTACCTTCCAAACGGAAAGTGCCAAGTTCTAAACCCCGCCCACCGTCCTCTTCACTCAAACGCGACGACACGCGCCTGTAAATTCCCACCTATCTCCTTTAGAGAGTACCTAGTTCTGTAGGTTCGCGGTAACACGTCTGCTTAGCATTTGGGAGGTTGTGGGTTCGATTCCCATGGCCGCTTGCTCTGATTCAAAATTTTAGGTGGTTTCCGTGAGTCAACATTCTCTGAGGCAAATTCCGGAGCAGTATTTCTCCACCTTTCCTAGTTCTTCTTCCGTTCTCCACCTCTCCTTTCTCTAACCCTTCCTGAACCTCATATTCTTGGCTGAAGAGAGGCACAAGGCCTTTATAGCAGTCCGCCTCCAATTCGGAAATTGAAACACGTTTACCTTTCTTTTTCCGATATTTAGAAGAATTTTGTGTTTGTCGTGGTTGACATGTTGAGTTATCGTGCTCTTTTGTTTACCTTCTGATGAAGCTCCTTATGAAAGTGGGCGAAACGTTCTTCAATTACAAGAAAGGCACGGTCCAATCTTTTTTGATTTCCTACCTTTAAATTCAATCGTTCTCATTATTCAATTTTCCCTTATTTTTCTCGCTTTTGCATGTTTATTTTTCAAGTTTTAGCAGTGGCTGGAATTTTATTTTCTAAGCCTGGTTTTTTTGTTGTACTCGGAGATTTTCAAGTGATTACATTTATATTTTAACAGCGTTTCTCTATTATTCCTTATAAAGCATTTAAGTGGACTGAAATTGTTTTTTATCTCCATACTCGCATGTCTGAAGAATAGTTCTATTTAGGATTATAAGGTAAGATATCAAAAGAAATCGCATTAAAATTGCTTTTCAAAAATTTAAAAATATACAGGGCGCTCCATTTTTTACAATCCGCAATGATTAAATTAGCTAATGTTGAGCACCTTGTATATCATTGCTACCTAGAACCACCATTTTACACTCGAAAGGCAATTCAAGAAAAACGCAATGTTTTTGTAACGTTTTGTTTTTCATTGGATTAATGTCATTTATTTACAGCCACCGCCTGAACTTAAGCGTTTTTGCGTCCCACTTTTTTGAGCCAGCCTGTATAATTGACGTGAACCATTTTCGTATCTACAACTTTTATAGAAAAGATTTTTCTGCAACTTTCATAGTCTTAAAAATCTCTTCTACCTCGCCTCGTTGCCGGACCCTGTATATGTAGTATCATATCATTTTTATAATTTCAACACCAGTTAATTCAAACTACCAATGATATAGAAAATTTATGGATAAGCATCATGATAGGTAAGCAAAAGTTTGCAGTGGGCGTTATTTACAATCCTTCATGGAAAAAAGATGTTTGTTTACAATTTATGACTAATTTTGAAAATATCTTATCTGCGATTGTACCTTCAGTTGGTCATATATTTTGTTTTGGCGACTTCAACATAGATTTACTCAACTTCAGTGATAGTACTACACAAGATTTTCTTAATTTAATTAACGGATTAGGCCTCACGCAAATTATTAATGAACCAACTCGCATTACTGAAACTTCTGCTACTCTTTTAGATTTGATACTCACCTCTTCCCCGCGGCTTGTGTCTAACTCGGGTGTTATAAGTATGCATACAATTGATCATGATTTATTGTGATTTGAAATTAGAAAGTGTTGCGTCTAAACCTTACAGAAATTTCAAAAACTTTAACTTTCAACAATTTTATGAACACTTACAATCTTTGCCATGGCGTAATATATATGATTTGAATAGCATTCATGATAAGGTTGAATTATTAAATTCGAAGATAACTGCACTGCTAAATATTCACGTACCTATAACAACATCGAGGATCACAAAGCCGTACGCTCCATGGTTAACTGATGATCTGAAGGGTTTGATGGCTGTGAGAGATGCTGCATTTAGAAGATATAAAAAAACTAAAGTACCTGAACATTGGCAATATTATAAAATGCTGAGAAATTTAACTACACTAACAGTAAAGAATGCAAAAAAGGCATATTATAGCGTCCAATTTAAAAATAATCAGAATTGTCTCTGGAAAGAATTAAAGCAATTAAATATTAATTCAAAATCGAAAACCATTCCTACACATTTATCGGATGTCAATAAAATTAATAACTATTTTATCAGCTCTGTCCCAAAAAACAATAGCGATACTATGTTAAAATCGTACTATAGTGACAACCTGGCTGACGTGTGACGGCTTTGTTATGTTTTGAAGTTGTTAGTGAGACTGAGATTGCAAAGATTATAAAAAGTATAAAAACTAAAGCAACCGGAGTAGATGGTATTAATATTATTGTGATAAAGCTATGTATTCCGTTCCTTCTACCTGTGATTACACACTTAATTAATTTCTGTATATCAAATTCTGTTTTTCCAGATATCTGGAAAAAAGCTTTAGTTATTCCTTTACTTGAAATAAAACTTGCAGGTGAAATAATTCCTTTGCAAGAAACAGTTAAAAACTTGGGACTACTAATGGATAATCAGTTAAGATTTAAAAAACATATTTCCAACTGCCTGCGTAGTGCTTATGCAGCTCTGAGGCTTATATTTCGAAATCGCCATTTTTTATTTGATAGGAAAACAAAAACTCTGTTGTGCAACTCACTTGTGTTGTCGAAATTTAATTATTGTGTTTTCTACTCATGTCTGGATAATAGAGATGCCAATAGAGTTCAAATTTTACAAAATTCCTGCATGAGATTAATTTTTGGAATACGAAAACACCATCGGGTTGGCCATAAGCTGAGGGAATTGGGTTGGCTAACCATGAAAAATCGCCGCTTGTTACATGCTGCTTGTCTGTACCATTCTATTATTGTAAATCACAGTCCATCATTTTTATATAACAAAATAACATTTAGGACCGATGTACACAATCTGAATTTGCAATACAAGGGACTTCTCACACCACTTCTTCACCACTCTGAAATGTTCAAACGATCATTCTCATACTGTATCGCAAATTTGTACAATCAGATACCTCAGTCCATTAAATCTTTAGCAAAATTAAATTTAAAAGAGTTCTTCAGAGTTTGCTGCTGTAAGGTCTGGCGTTTAATATGTAGCTTTATATGTGGGTATTCTTATAAATTAGTTCTTTCGGATATATTTTTTCTTAGTTGTATGAAATTTTATGTATATACTCAAGGTTAATAGCAGATGTTATAAGGTTAAGTGTAAGAGCAGACGGTTCGTTTGGAACCAAACTGAACTTGCCCTATCAATTTTTGTATAATTTAGGTGAATTGAAAAAAAAAAGATTAAGAATAAAGACATTATTATTATTATTATTATTATAAAATACCATTCCGTCTGGGTTCCGGATGAAGAATAGACCAGGGAATACCCTGCCTGTCGTAAGAGGCGACTATCTGGGCACCTGTCCTAACACACTCCAATTACCTTATATTCTTTATCCAAACTCTCCTTTCTTAGCCCTATACTTTCTTATTTATCCGCAACGAACATAAGTCACAGAAGCATCTATTCTGTAGATTTTGCTGTGTAGTGGCACCAACATGTCTAGGTCTCCACAGTGAGACAGGGACAGTAGTAATCCCCTTACTTCTCACAGCGGGGGTAAATGGTTGGAATGGTCTCAGGAAAAGTATCGATGTCGAATAGATACTTTTACTAAATCCTGAGAAATGTCTTGCACTTGTCCATCTAGTAGCTCTTCCAGCAAGTCCGAACTCCCTCTGTGGTCCAAGCGTATAGCCGTAATAAATTGAAACTAACGGAGGAGACGAAGGGCGAGCCTCCGCGCCCTAAAACCGGAAATTTTCGGCTAAGGGAGACAACCCTAACAGAAAAACCTGGTCCTCCTAGGTGGGGGTTGGAATTGGGTTAGCAACTCGACTTCCGGAAAACAAACAAATCGCTAAAATTCTTAAGCAGAGAAAGCCGACGGAAATAATGGTATTAGAAAACGCGCACGAAAACGGACTATGATTTTTGGCAATTGGAATGTCCAGGGTATAAGAAATAAATTTGAAGAGGTCATCGAAGAAGTTACAAAATATAAGATCGACGTCGCCGTACTAACAGAAACGAAGAAAAAAGGAAAGGGATTCGAGGAAATTAAGAACTTCCTACACTTCTATAGTGGGGTACCAAAAGACTGTCGCGCTAAATCAGGCGTCTCCCTCTTGATACATAAGAAATTCAAGCGATTTATCAAATCATGGGAGTACACAAGCGATAGAATAATACATGTGCTACTAAACATAAAGGGATATGAAATTGTAATCATTGGAGGACGCGAACAAGGATATGTTCTATAATGAATTGACGCTGGTGCTGGAAAAGATTGGCAATAGAAAAGAAATATTAGCAATGGGTGATTTCAATGGTCGTGTAGGTAAACAACAGCATTCCAATATCATAGGACCATATGGAGAAGAGGTACTTAACGACAACGGGGAAAGACTTATACAGTTATGTCACCAACACACTCTGAGAGTTATGAACAGCTGGTTTCCCCACAAAGAAATCCATCAATATACGTGGCACCAACCAACAAGAAATCTTAAGTCGATTATAGACTATACCATAACAAAACAAAAAAGCAAACTAAAAATTCAAGATGTCCGGGTACGACGGGGAGCAGAGGGGAGCAGAGTGTGGAACGGATCATTACTTACTTCTAACAAAAGTCTACCTGCCATATCGGAACTACCAATTACTAAAAAACTTAACATATGAACACCAAAACAGTATGTGCTTAGAACCTCTACACTACAATTTAGACTCACTCAGCCACGAATCAACTCAATTCCTATACAAATGGAGACTGGCAAACAAACTATCGAACATTACAGAAGTAGCAACCACTGAAGAAGTATATTTATCTGTGAAAACCCTCGATCCACGAAGCAGCAAAAGAAGCCTTAGGTTATCGAGAAGTAAATAAAAATGGAAGACCAACGCCCACTTGGTGGAGCGATGAAATAAAAGGAATTATTGCAGACAAGAAAGAAGCATATACACGATGGCTAACAACAAGAGACAGTGAAGACAGAAAGCAATATAGCCGCTTAAGCAGAGAGGTGAAAAAGACTGTAAACAAAGCAAAAAACGAAAAATGGAACAAAGCTTGCGAAGAAATTAATAACTGCAAAGGTAACACGAGAGCCAATCAATCCTGGAAATTCCTGCGCAACATACGATCTGAGAAAACACAAGACACAAAAATAACACCAATAGAAATAAAGGACTGGGTCTCCTACTACAAAGAATTGCTTACGGAAGATAGAGAAACAATTCAAAGAAATTACAGACAGAAAATAAATAGAAGGAAACAATACAGAAATAGAAATAAGCGTTAAAGAAATAGAAAAGTTAATTAAAACAATGAAAAATAAAAAAGCCCCTGGACCAGGCAATATTCCCATCGAACTAATTAAAGCTGCTCCGACAGTATTAATTCAAATTTTAGCAAGACTCTTCTCAAGATGTTTGGCAGGAGAACCGATTCCACTCGATTGGAAAACGGCGTACATTAGCTCTATCTACAAAAAAAGGAAATCGGCTAGATTGTAAAAACTATCGTGGTATAAGTGTCCTTAGCTCTATAGGTAGATTATATGGGAGGATAATAAAAGCAAGAATAGAAAACCAAATATCAGATATAGAAGAACAGAGCGGATTTCGAGCTGGCCGCTCATGCATAGATAACATTTTTACACTGCAACAACTTATAGAAAAACGTACCGCCTGCGGGTTAGTGACACATCTTACCTTTGTAGACTTACATAAAGCCTACGATAGTATCCCACTTTGTAAGCTGTGGGGAGTTATGAGAAAGAATAATATAAGTGACAACTATATAAACGCCGTAAAAGAGCTGTACATTAAAGCGACTAGCTGCATTAAAGTTGGGAATAAATTGTCGGAAGAATTTGAAGTATCGAAGGGGTTACGACAGGGCTGCTGTATAGCACCAACCTTATTTAAATTATATTTAAACGAAGCTCTGTTTGAGTGGAAGCGAAAATGTGCACGAATGGGAATACTAGTAGGAGATGACACACTATACACTCTATTGTTCGCTGACGATCAGGTCGTAATATCCGCAGATGAAGATGATTCCGGCTATATGATGCGCAAACTAAAGGAGGAGTATAAAAAATGGGGCTTAGTAATTAATATGGAGAAAACGGAGCACCTCACTATAGGAGAAAGTGGGAGAGATCTACAAATAGACGACGAACATATTAAAAGTTGCAAAAAATTTAAATATTTAGGCGTTATCTTCTCCGAGGTAGGAAATAGCAACGAGGACATCACAAACAAAATAGCCCAAGGAAAAAAAGTAATTCGCATGTTAAACCCCGTGTTATGGAATGATAAAGTCTGGAAAGAAACAAAGAGAATGATATACACAACTATATTACGAAGTATATGCACATATGGCTGTGAAGTATGGGAATTAACTAATAAAAATATTAACAAGTTAAAAGCCCTAGAAATGGATTATTGGCGACGAAGCTGTGGTATTTCCAAGCTGCAGCATATTACAAATGACAGAAATAAGACGAAGAATGGCGGTAGAAAACACCATCGTGGATAACATCGAAACCAAGGCTCTCCAGTGGTATGGACACATGCAGAGAATGGACGGCGATAGAATACCTAAGAAAGTTTTTCAGTGGGTACCTACCCAGAGAAAGAAAAGGGGAAGACCGCGGAAGACATGGCACAAAGGTGTTATAGAAAGTATGGAAAAACGAGGGTTACGCGTAGGAGACTGGACAAACAAAAAAGACTGGCGCTTAAGGAGCGAGAAACGGCAATAATTTATATTATAATATATGATATAATTATGTTATATGTTATATATATATATATATATATATAAAATACCAACTTGGCTTGAAGCTAGCATTGTTACGATGCGAGACACAACGAGATTTTACTCATTCTCGATTTCCATCTCGAAAGTTGATTCTCGATCTCGGACTCGCCAATCTTCTCGAATTTTGTATATCTACATACCGAATTGAGGCAATTGTGACTGCATAAACACCATAAATAACCACGTGCTCCATGTATTCACATTCTAGGATTTTCCTGGTGATATTTATGGCACTGTACTTGAAAGCAGTGGGGATTGCCTAAAGGTAGAGCCTCTCATCCTTTACCAGAACATGTGGAACCGACCGACTGCCACAAAAATCTAGCACTGAGCCCACTTTGATTCTCCAATCCAGCTTTGGCAACCGTGGGATCTTAATTCCGGAACCTCCTCGAAGAGGAGATGCCGATTCTGCGAGAATTTGGTCAATCTCGTCTCAAATATTCGAATACCGAAACGTGTCAACATCGATCTCGATTTTTTTAGACGAGATCAAGAATTTTCTCGTCTCGGCGGTATCACTACTTAAATCTATCTTGGCTGTTTAGCGAACTATGCTTGAAAACACCTACAACAACAGAAAATATAGGGTTCTTTAAAAGTTGATTAAAAATCTTTTGTTTAATTTTATCTATAAGAATATGGAATAAACGATTGAGTGGGAAAAGAAGTATAGCATTAATGCTCGCTTAAACACTATTTGTGTATGTTGCAAGAAGTTAATAGTCTGAAAAACCTTTAAAAATAACTTAATTTTTCCCTTGTAACTTCACTTTTTATTATTCAACTAACACAAATAAGCAGAATAATTTTGTACTTACAGGATGGCTGTCAGAATTTAGTTTATTTGCAAGTTATGGCAAAGTTATTTTATGTAAATGTAAACCAAAATTGACCATAACGTTATTAACGCGATAGTTTTCCGTTTACAGTGATATACATTTGTTGTGCAGTTTCTATAAATAAAAAGGTTTACTTTTGATTTTGGGGTAGGCTAGTAAAGGTTACGTAATCTATGACAAATAATTGAAGTGTGTGAAGCTGTATAGTAATATACACTCCTCAAACAGCTTTTATAGATTATTTTTAGGATTATTCGTATCCTTTTTAAACATTCTCTACCGAAATCCTTGCCATAAAGCAACTTTTCTCCATTACTAGTGTATTGCTAATGCCTCCTTTCATATGAGTCATCCGTAGAGAAATAGGGTTACCTTAAAATCTGGCTAATTTTATTTTAATAATTAAAATTATACTGGTAGTATACGTGAAAACAGAATTTCACTACTTAAAATGGAATTGTATCTCGGAACATTAGAGGATCTAAACGTCGATGTAATAGCGTGTAACTACCATATTTGGGTATGGTCGAGGGTAATGCATACACATAATTTTACAACGGACGTAAAATGGCCAACAATTTCATGTGCTTGTAGAGATCTTTATCTTAAATGTACGTACTTTATTAATAACGTTATTTAACATCCCATACTTATTTATAATGTGCCATGCGTCATTCTGTTGATGTTTCAATATTACTCAGGGTAATTTGCACGTACAAGTGTGTAATTATCCTTAACATGTCAAAACGTGATTTACGTCACATAATGAAGATATAATAGAGGTCTACATTTTGGCAGTTTATGATTAAATTATTAAATTAATATATTTACAAAATTTAAATTATGTTAACTTCTTTGCAATTAACACGATGCAATGAAGTTGAAAAGTATTAATAAAAGTAATAAAATAAACTAATATTTTTTTGAAAATTTGCTCTAGCACTTAATATTTATTATTTATTATTATTAATTAAATAATAATAATTAACTTCAAAGAATATGTGATTTATTTAGATTTTATCTATAGTTCATTCAGATTCAAGCAAAATCTGCAACACAAATTACAAATACCAGCAGTAAGTTGATTACTAATATGATTTTATTAAAATTTAAATCAGAGAGATATAGCTTTGTTACTGTCTTGATGAATGTCAAAATCAATGTGTCATGTTTTTAATATGAATCTTTGCTTAAGGAAGGCATTTGAAAAATTTTTTAGGGGATAAATTTATTCTCAGATCACATTCAGCAGCCCCATTTCATTTAGGTAGACATCGCACAATTTTCCAATTTCAACCTTTGCAAATTTTACAAAAACTATAACCGCTATATTATACCGAGTGACCATAAATGGTTGTGATTTTTTTTCTTAGGTTGGCACAGTTTATGTTGGTGGCACTGTACGTCTATGCGATTCGCCTTAAGTACAATTCGCCATCGGAAACTCGCCTGTGTAAATAAAATTTTTACACGTTATCACTATAAAATAATCTTCTTCAGTAATGCGCTCGTTAGGGTTCATCCTTTCACAATGGTCCAACTGTAATTACATTGTTTTGACAAAAACATCCCTTACTTCTAAGTCCAAAATAATGAGTTCCAGAAATTGTCGGAACAACAACTGTATGGTTTAGTAATAATTATCAAAAGCTTTAATTTTTTTAAAGGATTAAAACTTAACACAGATAAACTGTGATAATTAAAATTCATGAGAAATTGAATTGCACATTGTTTCTTTATTATTTAAGCATTACCAAAATATAGCTTTTCGCAACGTCGAATCGGGCTGACGGCGAATCGGGTAGGTGGGGAATTTGACCTACAGCGAATCGATGACGGCGAATGGGGGACTGCGAATCGGCGAAGATGAGTTATTGTTCTATCCTTGCGTCTTCTTTTACAGTCTTTTAACGAACAGCAGCAAACAGAAAATGTTGAAGGTTTCAATAATTATTACACACCGATCATAATATGAAAGTTACATTAATAATTGAAGATCAAATGTCAAAATATTGTAATATCGGAGGGCATTGACTTATATATTATATAACAAATCCAACATTTTTCAGTTCTGCAAATGTACAATTTAAAGAATTGTAGAGATTATCGCAAATGAACTTCGGTAATAAAATGCATACTAAATAAAAATACTAATAACTCAATTAATTTTTATAGGCCTATCACCTTGCAGTTGTTAATTAAGCTTTACAAAAGATAACTTTTGTAAAAAATATACTTTATTTACAATTAGAGAAAAAACTTACATTAACAACGAATTAATTATTACATCGGTAGCTGGCTGAGGTTTAATGTTCAAACATGTTGACAATTAGCAGCTATTTACAGTAGAAATCCAGCCTGAGGTAAAAGAGCAGGTCAAAATTGTAAAGTAGAACTATATTTTAGCAATCTAGTTCCTTCTTCAGTCTACATGGCATAAAATGGTTAAAAACAACACGTTAAAATCTGTAAGAGAAAAAATAGGTTAGTGAACAATCAAAATTTTCTCAAGTCTCTATTTTTACCTTGCAGTATTTAAAAAGACAGTTGTTACATCAAAAAATATATAATTTTTCTCCCTATTTATTTATAGAGTCGCAAAATAAGAAAGAACCAAAAGAGTTTCTGCTTATTTGGGAAGAGTATCTGTAATTTAAATGTATTAAGAACATTTGGTAAAAATTAAGTAAGTTTTAAAATTCACCTGGTGTTACGTAAAACCAAAATGAAAATTCCAAAAGTTGAAAAACGAGGACCATAAGCCACCATGTTGACAAATTTCAAAAATAAAATGTAGATAAGCAATTTGAAGTTAATTATTACGTACATCTGGAAAATTCAAAAGGAAATAATACTCAACTGGTTACAAAGCATACATAATCAAGGGTCCCGGGTGGTGTAGCTTGAACAAGCGTCCACGTTCGATCAGTAGAGTTAAGCAACGCTCTTTCTGGTCAGAACTTGGATGGGAGTTCCACGGCTACTTCGCTCGGCGCCTCGTGGTACGGTTGCCACGGAAATAGTTGGTCCCGGATGTCATAATAACAGCAAATTACGTGACTAGAAACGCTTACTAGCTTAGAGATAAGATTAGAACCCGCTAGATTTGTACTCTGTTCCTAGAACCTTATGATAACGCCTGTGGGAACGGAAACTACCTTGCATTTCTTTAGGATAAGAGTTTTCCTTAGTGTTAAGATGCTATTTGCATTCAGTTCTGTTTCGACACTCAGGTTAGCCTGTCCTGAATCAAGTGTGTGGAGCAGAGCTCCGACGTCTGTAAAGTGTTTAGTGTTTTAAGTATAAATAAATGCTTTTTAAAAACACTAATCGTCGTTAAATAAACTTAACTGGCGCAGTCTTTCGGATATTTGCAACGGTCTCAAGAGTTTTCGACCATTAAAACCAATTTTGCACCGTGGGTTTCAACCCTTAATTGCAAGATCCCTGCCTCCGAAGATCTACAACCGCACCTGTACCCTCGAGCCGACCATAGGACAAGCATCGCCGAAGCGTCGAGCCCGCTGGTTGCAGTTTTCAAGCCGATCATCGCGATCAATCCAGTTCATTGGGAACAACCCTGTCTATTGCAGACATCCAGTTCATTGGGAACAACTCCGTCTATTGAAGACAACTAGATCCACCGAGATCGACAACTAGATCCACCGAGATCAACAGCTAGATCCACCGAGATCAACAACAATGAATAAGTAAGAAAATTACGTATATTATTTTGTGACAAGTGAATTTAAACTAATATTTTAAACAGCTACTAACATAGCTTTACAATTTTTAATTATAAGCTCAGGTGGTTGCAAACGAGATGAGGTACTGGCGTACACGATAGGTGTACTTAATAATCGCCAACCGACTTTGCAATCATGCGTAGGTACCCTGAATTCAATTAGGAACCCCTAATATTAAGCACTGTTTACTAACATAAACCAATTTTTAAAAATCATAGTGTTAATGATTAATACAGACACATCGTCTGAAAGCGAATCTGAAAGTGAATTCGAAAATACAACTCGAAATAATAATTTAACTCAAAATAACTTAACTCAAATAGAATAACTTTAAGACCACCCCGTCTAATACCAAATTTAGCAATGGCAAATGAGAATCAAAATTTAAATCAAGCTGGCGGACCAGCACCAGTCTTTAATGGATACCCTTTAGGTTTCCATATGAGTATGCTAAATGAAATTCCAACATTTCACGGCAACCCCGCCGAACTTTGCGAATACATCCGCGCTGTAGAGGACATATTCAATCAATTTTGGCAACCAGATGTCAATGCTTATATTAATAAATTACTTTTTTCTACTCCTTTATTAGTAAATTGCTCATTAAGCACTGTTTACTTGATTAGTAAATTCGTTGTTACAAACAGTGTTACGTAATGATAATGACTAACACGTAATTTTTTTTATTACGTTACAGTTAGCTTCTGTTGTTTGTACGAAGCGGTGTCTGCAGCCGCCTAATTTTTAAGATGGTGTGACAGATAGTTTGACAGTTAATAAAATATTTCTTTTTCGTTTAACGAAATGAGTGTGATCGTAGAAAAAGTATAGTACGCAACTCGAGCTATAGAGCAATTACACGCTCGTGGAATTACACACGCGCCGCTACGCGGCTTGTGCGTAACTTTTCCAACTCGCGTGTAATATGCTTCCTACAGCTCTCGTTGTGTAATATACTATTATCTGCTGCTCGCAACCGTTTAAAAGGTGCAGCCTTAGAAATTGTGACAGGACATACGTATATTTCATGGTTAGAACTGAAACAAGTTTTAATAAATAATTTCGGTGACCAACGTTCCGAATTGAATATTCAAATGGATCTTTCCAGACTTAGACAAAATCAAAAGGAAACCCCTATCGACTTTTTCAATAAAATTAGATCCCTTTTAGCCATCCTAAATTCAAAAATATCTTTAGGAAATGAAATTCAAGAAGTCAAAGATCATAAATTGCAAACTTCAAAGAGTTTAGCCTTAAAAGTTTTCATAAGTGGTTTATTAGAACCTCTTGGCAGCTTCATAAGAAGTCGTGCACCAAATTCTTTAGAACAAGCATTAACATTTGTAAAGGATGAACTAGACATTCGTTATTTTCAAGGAAAAAATTTATTACTAAGAGAGAATGATAGAAAGTTTACTAATAATACTAGTCAACCACAATAGTATATTACACAACGAGAGCTGTAGGAAGCATATTACACGCGAGTTGGAAAAGTTACGCACAAGCCGCGTAGCGGCGCGTGTGTAATTCCACGAGCGTGTAATTGCTCTATAGCCCGAGTTGCGTACTATACTTTTTCTACGGTCACACTCATTTCGTTAAACGAAAAAGAAATATTTTATTAACTGTCAAATCATCTGTCACACCATTTTAAAAATTAGGCGGCTGCAGTCACATCCCTACACCGCTTCGTACAAACAACAGAAGCTAACTGTAACGTAATAAAAAAAATTACGTGTTAGTCATTATCATTACGTAACACTGTTTGTAACAACGAATTTACTAATCAAGTAAACAGTGCTTAATGAGCAATTTACTAATAAAGGAGTAGAAAAAACAAATTTACACCACAAAATCAATCTAAAACACCATTCAAGACTCAATATTATCCGAATCATTCACAAAACTATCAAAAGCCACCACAATTTCAACCAAACCCTAGATTTCAAACCAATCAAAATCCATTTCCAAATTTTAGATTTCCAACTTATCAAAAATCTAACGTGATACATACACAAAATGCATTTGCACCAAAACCAAATTTTAAGCCTACCTTTAAACCCGTACCTATGGAAACTAGTACCATTCAAAAACGCCCAGCTTCACAACAGTTAGGCACCCAAAATAAAAATTATAAACCCAATTTTAGACCAAATAACTACATTCGACAATCCAATCAACCGAGAAACTTCCATTCCGAAGAATTATTTAACAAACATGTCGCTAATCAATCACAATATGAACCCGAATATGACCAACAACCTTACTATAATGAGGAAACTCCTGAAAACTTTGAAATAACAGAAGACAATAATTGTCACACATACTTCAACGAATTAGACCCAACCACAGACTTTTTCTCTTTACCCGAATCAGATTCAGACATCGAAGAAGACCCCGACGAAGCCGTAAATTTTCGTCAAATGCCTCGGTAGAAACTTTTTCATTAAACCCAAAATCAAATTTACCCTATATCATTATACCGCAAACTGGCGATAAATTACTAATCGATACCGGCAGTTCACGTACTATTCTTTCACCAAAATTTGTACACACATATTACCCCGACTCAATTTACGAACATCCTTTCGAAATTTCTACTTCTCATGGAACTACTTATCACAATTTGGTAGCAGAAGTACCTATTCAAAATTTATTTTCAGAAGATGGAACACATCTTTGCTATTTGTTCGACTTTCACGAAGAATATGTAGGACTAATAGGCACAGACCTCCTAGCTAACCTCCCTGCAAACATCGACTATCGATGGATGCATATTCAAACTGAAAAGACAACCGTACCATTCTACTACAACCATTCCAAATTAAAACAAGAAGAACAAAAACGCAATCAGTGCAATTTTTCCAAAATTAAACCCTCTAAGGACATTTTAAGACACATTACGTTACCACCGCGAACAGAACAATTTGTTACTTTACCCGCAGTAGGAAAAAATGGATATAAATTAGCTCCTAAATTAAATTTTACTAAAAATATAATAATGCCTTCAGCAATGGTTACATTAAAAAACAACTGGTTCCAAACAAGTTTAATAAACACATCGGATACATCCCAAACATTAATTATATCACAACCTCTCATTTTAGAAGATTACACTCCTGTAAAGGAAAAAATTCAAATAAACAATCATTTTAATTCAAACCCTCGTCAAAAACAAATACTTCTTCAAAATTTAGAAAATAATTTAAGATTAGATCATTTAAATCCAGAAGAAAGAACTTTATTAACAAATCTTTGTTTAGATTATAAAGAAATATTTTATACCCCCGAGATTCCTCTATCAACTACAAATTTAACCAAGCACCGCATACGAACGAAAACAGACACCCCGATTTTCACTAAAACATACCGATATCCACATATACACCGACAAGAAGTCAAGCAACAAATTGAGAAAATGCTAAAAGAAGATATAATCGAACCTAGCGAATCACCATATAATTTTCCAATTTGGGTAGTCCCAAAGAAACGTGATGCCTCAGGCAAGCAAAAATGGAGAATCGTTATCGATTACAGAAAACTTAACGAACAGACCATCGACGATAAATTTCCCTTACCCCGAATAGAGACAATTTTAGACAATTTAGGCAGAGCAAACTATTTTACAACTCTCGACTTAGCCTCCGGTTTCCACCAAATTGAAATGGATCCCCGAGATAGAGAAAAAACAGCCTTTTCAACAGAGGATGGAAAATTTCAATTCAAAAGAATGGCTTTTGGTTTGAAAAACGCTCCAAGCAGTTTTCAAAGAGCCATAAATACCGCTTTAACAGGTTTAACACCAAATCAATGTTTAGTATATCTCGACGACATTATTGTTTATTCGACTTCATTACAACAACATATCGAGCGACTCAAAAACGTATTTCAAAAATGTAAGGACACCAATCTAAAAATTCAACTCGACAAATCCGAATTTCTTCAGAAAAATGTAAAATATTTAGGCCATATAATAACACCTGACGGAATAAAACCAGATCCCTCTAAAATAGAAGTTATTAAAAATTTCCCATTACCTAACACTAGAACAGAAATCAAATCATTTTTAGGACTTTTTGGATACTATAGAAAATTTATAAAAGACTTTGCAAAAATCACTAAATTCCTCACTTATTGCTTAAAGAAAGACAACAAAATTATTCATACCCAAAATTTTAAAGATTCTTTCGACTATTGTAAAAACCTTTTAATCAACGAACCAATTTTACAATACCCAAATTTTAACAAGCCGTTTGAACTCACTACTGACGCCTCAAAATATGCTCTTGGTGCAGTTCTTTCACAAAATGGTAAACCCATTAGTTACGCTTCACGTACATTAAACGATACTGAACAAAAATACAGTACCATAGAACGCGAATTATTAGCCATTATATGGGCTACAAAACACTTCCGACCTTATTTATTTGGAACTAAATTCACGCTTTTCACGGATCATAGACCTCTAGTTTGGCTCCGTAATCTTAAAGAACCAAATTCAAAACTTACCAGATGGGCCTTAAAACTAGAAGAATTTAACTTTGACATTAAGTATTTACCTGGAAAAACAAATAAAGTAGCAGACGCTCTTTCCCGAATTCAAATTCATCCCTTAAGCATCGACGATAATATATTTGAAGACATCCACAAAATTTTAAACGACTCTGACCGATTAGACACACCCGAAACCTTACCAGATAATTTTAGCATAATTCCCAATCGTGCAGAGACACCAAACTTATCAGATTTATTTGATACACCAATTATTAGAACACCATCAAATAATGGAAACGAATCTTTAGTAGACACAGTACACACCCAATTAAGTTCAGCACCCGTAATAGATATTTGCGACAAACCTTTGCAACATTTTAGTAAACAAATCGAATTTATTGAAGCCAATTTGCCTAGACAAATTCAAATCACCAAATTCGACGGAAACATTCATTATTCAGTTTTCGTGAACTCTAACAATAAAAATTCAAAATTTAACGAGTTACTAATAGAACACTGTCAACCCAAAACTCATTATTATTGCTATTTCTCTAACGATAAATTATACCAAGAATTTTCTCAATATATCAATTCAATCACAAATGAAAACACCCCCAAATTCCACAGATGTACGACACAAGTTACATACATAATTAAACCTGAAGAACGTCACAACCAAATTATTAATTATCACCATGGTAAAACGAATCACAGAGGAATATCCGAAACAATAGAACACCTACAAAGAAAATATTTTTGGAAAGGTATGAGCAACGACATTAAAAATTTTATTAACAATTGTCAAATCTGTAGAACACAAAAATATAACAGAAATCCCATAAAGCAACCCCTTCAATTAACTCCAACTTTTAATCGACCATTTCATACAATTCATATGGATATATTTCAAATAAAAGGAATTAAATATTTAACGTTAATAGACGCTTTTTCCAAATTCGCTCAAGCCTATCAATTACGATCCAGTAACATGATCGATGTGACAGATCGACTATTCTTTTTCATTACAACCTTTACGGCCCCTAACACATTGATAACAGATAATGAATTTAATAAACAACCTTTTCTAAGCTTTTTACAAGTACACAAAATTCAATTGCATACAACAACACCTTATCATCACGAATCAAATTCCCCAGTAGAACGTTTTCATTCAACATTAATAGAACACTATAGACTTTTAGGAGAAATGCCCGAACACAAGAAAATACAATATTGTGTAATGGCTTACAACCATACTATCCATTCAAATCTAAAATTATCACCTTTCGAAATAGTATTTGGACATACCGACAACAAGAACCCTTTTGACCTAGACTATGAAAAATCATTTTTCGAAAATTATGTAGTAAATCACAGAGAAAAAATGAAACATCTTTACGACGCTCTTCAAAATAAACAAAGCTCTACAAAAGAAGCACGAAACGACAAAGTCAATAAATCCCGAAATTCCAAATCATTCAAAATTGGAGACCAAGTTTACATTAGGACAAATGCACGTAATAAAAAAGATCCTAAATTTGCAGGTCCCTATATAGTAGACAAAATTAATGAACATGACACGTACGATGTTAAACACGTACACAAAAATACAATATTAAAAAGACATGCCAATGATCTGATGCCTTTTACAGGACATTATCGATCATCCTCTTCGCCATCGCCTGGCACCACCTCAAATGTGACATAACAATCGAGACTTTAAACAACAATCCTGGACTATACCCCTTACAAAAAGGTAAAGCCCTATTAAAGGAATCCGAATGGACCTTAATAAAAATCCTTGACTACACCCCTTTATTGACTGACTACCAAACTCTTAAAAATAACCTTCTAGCGTCAATTTCACTTTTAGAAAACAAAAACTTTCCAATAGGCTATAGACACTTTGTAGACTTAAAAGACATTTTAATTAATCATAACAATCAGCTTTTAATTCTCAAACAATATATTAATAAAGCAGATCAGCTGCTATTTCAATTATTTCCCGAAATGCAAAACACCAGACAAAAACGTGGATTAATAGATGGACTTGGCACAGTAATAAAATTCATCACCGGTAACTTAGACCAAGAAGATGGAAAACGATACGAAGAAATAATTTCTAAATTGACTCACAATTCCGAAACCCAAAAGAATGTTTTGTTAGAACAAACTCAGATCCTTAATAACACCCTATCTACAATACACGATCTCTCCGAGAATCAAAAACTATTAAATCATAACTTAAATAAAATCTTACTAGATAATGTAAAAATTGAACGAATATTAGCCGCAACTTCTACCTATTCAGTGATAAATCAATCAATTCAATCATTACAACTATTTATTAATATCTGGCTTGAATTAGAAAATGCACTAACTTTCGCACAAAAACAACAACTTCATCTTTCCCTCATTGACAATAATGAACTAATCCAATCCCTTAATCAAATAACAAAATCTTTAACCAAACTTCAAAGTAATAATAATAAGGGTTTAGCACTTCCTTACCCTGGAGAATACGAAAACCTCCATTTGTACGAATCGATTATAACCACAAAAATATACCAAAAAGATAAAATCTTCACGTTCATTTTCGAAATCCCGCTAATTCGAACATTTTCAGAATATCAATTAATTAAATTGATTCCTTTCCCGGCTTACAACACGAATAACCAATTTCAAATGATAATCCCTTCCTACAACACTTTACTATTTAATCCTGATTTTAGTGTACCTATCGATATTAATCAATGTCAACAAACTTCAGTAAATAACTACTTCTGTTCTCGAGATAATCATTTCAGTATCCCAAATTCAAAATTGTGTGAAACACAATTGTTGTCCTTTCACGACAATCAAACTTGTCGACCATATATTTTCAATTTAACCACAAATAAAATTTTGCAGATGGATTCAGCTACGTGGCTTATTAGTTCGCCCATTAAAACAATTTTAGATATTCAATGCAATCAGGTTATTGCAAAGAGAGAAATTACAGGATCAAATTTAATACATCTAACTCCTGACTGTTCAGTTCTAATAAATCACGACGAAATACTGTTCACCATGAAATCTGCGTCCACAAAACAGATTATTTTACAATTGCCCAGTATAAGTAAATTGCGAATAGATGAATCAAAACTAATCAATATTTCAAAAATTGACCTATCCCCTATTAACACACAAGAGTTAGTCAATAATCAATTAAAACTGACAAACCATAAGGATAAGTTGATAAACAACAATATCCATTCTGTAAATAAATTAAGTTTAATTTCACTCATTATTATTATATTATTAATCACTATGTTCGTAATCATTATATTATATCTATATTGTAAACGTGACTCCTTCAAATCAAAACTAATAAAACTATTGCGAAAATCGCAGAATGAAGCCATCGTATTAAACGATACTCAAAATTCTTTACTTCAATGTCAAAATATAACTTAAATACAGCTTCACGGTATTTAAGATTCTCAGATGGGAGGAATTACGTGACTAGAAACGCTTACTAGCTTAGAGATAAGATTAGAACCCGCTAGATTTGTACTCTGTTCCTAGAACCTTATGATAACGCCTGTGGGAACGGAAACTACCTTGCATTTCTTTAGGATAAGAGTTTTCCTTAGTGTTAAGATGCTATTTGCATTCAGTTCTGTTTCGACACTCAGGTTAGCCTGTCCTGAATCAAGTGTGTGGAGCAGAGCTCCGACGTCTGTAAAGTGTTTAGTGTTTTAAGTATAAATAAATGCTTTTTAAAAACACTAATCGTCGTTAAATAAACTTAACTAGCATGACAGCCGTTAGTGAAGTTGGAAGTCCCCATAAATGCACAGCGACGCCTATAATTGGCCTAACTGGCAGAAAAGTCGATCGAATATAACAAACCAGCTTACATGTACTTATAGATCTAGAGAAAGCATTCGATCGTATCCAACTTAAAGATGTAATACACCTCCTTGATAACAAACAAATACCTTACAATCTAATCGAAGTAATAGAAAATATATACAGCGCAAACAAAATACAAGTTAGATTCGACGGAAAATCAGCGAACAAATTCCAGTAGAAAACGGCATACAATAGGGTGATTCGTTAGGTTGGCTTCTTTGCAACATTATCATGTATAAAATAATAACAAAACGGGTGATCGCAATGTTACATTTTTGTGCTATGCCGACGATGCAGTATTAGTGGCAGAAGATGAAGACGACTTCCAAAGGCTGCTGTATCTATTTAACTGCCCAGCTAAATCGTTTAATATGGTAATATCTGCTTCTAAAGCAAAATGTATAACAACATCTAAAACTTCAGTTAGATGCAAACTAATTGTTGATGAAAAAATTATACCTAGGCATTGACATTTCCGGATAGTCTAACGTTTCGCTCTTGATTAAGAGCTACCGAATTTAATTTCAAATTAAAAGCGCTTAATCTTCACATTTGCAACAATCACTTTCAACAATATGAGAATCTCAGGGCGCCGGTAGCCGCAAATCCGTCGGTCTGCGCCGATGATACGACAGTTCGTCGAGTGCGCAATTTCCCCTACCGTCGTGAGACGCCCGGCGGAGCGCCTGTAACTTATAAAACTGAATTCGTTCCACGGAATCAGGGGACCGAGCTCTGTGGCTTAGTGCGTAGCACGTCCACTTAGCATTCGGGAGGTCGTGGGTTCGATTCCTGCGGCCGCCTGCCTTGATTCAGGTTTTTGGGTGGTTTTCCTGAGTCAACAGAGTACCTTCTCTGAGGCGAATGCCGGAGCAGTATTTTTGCACATTTCCTGACCTTTCTTCCAGTCTCCACCCCTCCTTTCTCTCACCCATCCCGAGTTTCCCGTTCTTGGCTGAAGAGGGACGGAAGGTCCCTATAGCAGCCAGCCCCCAGTTGGGGGACTTGAAATAACCTTTACCTTTGTCCTTTTTTCGGAATCAGGGAGATTATTTCTAGTAACCAGCCAGGGCCTTCAGCCGATTTCCGCTGCGCGTGAGGCGGAAGGCAGCGCTTCTCGCGCACCAGAAAACATACCCGAAGAGTTCGAACAAAATATCGAACTAGTCTCCCCCTGGTATCCGTTATGCTTATATTCTCTTGCGAACCGAAACACTCGCCCCGTTCAGTTCAGATCTAGAACCTTCGGAATGAACTGACCGTGCTGATTAATATTTCGCGAGGTTTGCTCTGATCGTTGATTTATATCTGGATCATCGGAATAAATTAATTAGCATGATTCGGACAGTCCCAGGAGATTAATAATTTTCAATTAGCGCTCGGCTGGAAATCGGCGTTCGCTGGTTGAAATTGTGTACACGTTAGCGAAGTCAGATTAAATATCAAACAGCCTCGAATAGTGAAAATGCGACAAGTCAAATTCTTGCAAAATAGTAAAGCTCGAACTAAAATTTTAGTTAAATTTACGTGCATTTGAGTACGTTATCGCTAAAGCTGTTTGGAATGTGACCTGCACTCGAGGCCAGGTTCTCGTCCGGGTTATCATAGGAACACACACGTGTACATATACCCTCATAAAGTAACAAACTCATAACTTCAATCAATTACCTTTATAATTGAAATAAACCGAAATCATCCCGTTTATTTACATCGTTACGAACTGTCATTTAATTCGTTTGTGTTCCAGTTTTGCCAACATTAACGCCGATCCCCTGCTCGTTCCAACAGCGGCCCATAACGAAGACCTCAGTGATACGCCTATGCGAGCTGGGTGGCCTACCTGCCCAGAACCAGCCACAGGATCGGCCCCAAATACAATAATATTACTTGTACATAAGTTTGCGAATGATTTATTTTTATTTTATACATAGCGTTGAAAAAATCTATTTTTCGTTACTCGTTGTTCTTTAAATCATTCAAGGTGTAAATAAATCGACCCTAGGCCCAATTAGAAGCTACCAGTCATAAGGGCACAAATAATTAGTGCTACAGATTAACTTACAAAATAAATATAAGCCATAAACCGTTGTAAAGTAACATGTTAGAATTATAATGTTGAAGCAGAGGTGTAACAGCAAACGACGAAGGCAACAAGAAGCAATCCTAAAGAGTACGATACGGAGAAATAAACATATAGGAATTGAAGTCAAATCGAGGATTTATAAACCTACAATAAGACCAATAATGACATATGCCACAGAGACCCAGACTATTGGAAACATGCGAGATGAAAGTGCTGCGTAGAATCGATGGGAAAACCTCAATCGACAAGGAAAGAAGCGAAGATTTAAGAATAACATGCAAATTATGAAATACTAATGAATGTATGTCAAGTAGACAACAAGAAATGGAAAGAGCACACCAATCGGATGAACGAAGAAAATATAGTTCGAGTAGCACGGGACAAATCCCCATGAAAAATGAGAAGTACAGGAAGACCGCGAAAGAGATGGAGTGACAATCTCAACACAAACAAAAGAGACGCATAGGAGGTGAAGAAGAAACAGGTACAATGGCTAATCCAGGAAGGAAGAAGATGACCTAAAATTAGAGTCAACTAAACAGTGATAATATTAACTATAGCTTATGCTTCTGAAGTGTTAGTAATGCACTAAGTTGACAGAGTGCTGTAAAGCAGGTTAACCACCTGGTAGAAAAGAACACTACAAGGTATAGGAGATGATAGAAAATAACTTACATAAACCCTTGATATATGAAATGATTGAAATCAAAAAAAGTCCCAAAAGCAATTAACTAACACAATTTATCACAACTTATTTTAATTCATTATTCATTTGTTTTTTTTTTCTTAATTAATTATCAGTATTTTAGTTTTCCTTAAATCATTGTATTTAATACTAAATTTAAATATCATTAATAAAAATTAACTTAATAAGAATAATTGTGCCTTATGGGGTTTGCATTTCTGAAACCACTTTTAGCGCATGTGCATATTAAATGACGCGCAGTTTTATCTTTTAAGTACACTAAACTTTTCCTTCAATGTTGCTGCACAAAATATGTACCTATGCAAGATTCGTGCTAACAAAATTTGATTTTAATTGCTATGTATCTGATTTGTAAGTACAATTAACATTACTTTCTCTTCATTATGTCAATTTGTATCTTTCTATTTCAGAAATTTTCCCATAAATAATGCTACGTTTAGTTAATTGGCCAGTTTTATAAAAACCAAAATGGAGTCACGATTTACAACTATCAATAAAGAACTTTTAAAATTATTTAACTATGTAACCGTAGATAAGGTTTCTTTACGGTATTTATTTATTTGTTTATTTATTTATTTATTTATTTCGCACTCAGCCAACAGCCGTTAGGCCAATTATAGGCGTCTCTGTGCATTTATGGGGACTTCCAACTCCACTAACGACTGCCATGATGTTATTATGACTTCCGGGACCAACTATTTCCGTGGCAGCCGTACCACGAGGCGCCGAGCGAAGCAGCCGTGGAACTCCCATCCAAGTTCTGACCAGAAAGAGCGTTGCTTAACTCTACTGATCGAACGTGGAAGTTATTTTGCGACTTTATAAATAAATAGGGAGGAAAATGAAATATGTTTGATCTAACAACTGTCTTTTTAAATATTGCAAGGTAAAAATATAGACTTGAGGAAATTATGATTGTTCACTAACCTATTTTTTCTCTTACAGATTTTAACGTGTTGTTTTTAACCATTTTATGCCATGTAGACTGAAGAAGGCACTAGATTGCTAAAACATATTTCTACTTTACAATTTTGACCTGTTCTATTACCTCAGGATGGATTTCTACTGTAAATAGCTGCTAATTGTCCTTAAAATGTTTGATTAACAACGAATATTCCTCTTAATATACAATTCATCAAAACAGCCGCAGCTGTTTTGATTGTTGCTATGGGCACAAAAGTTCCACTTTATCGATACTAATTTAAAAAATAATTGCATGTGATTAATCTAAATTAAACAATAAATCGTTAATATTACTGGCTTTGCAAATACGAGATTGCTACACCCGATGTAATTGAAACGACAACCTAAACGTCATAAAATTCAGATTGGCGTATGCGACACTCTGTAGCACATAAAAGATTCACACCTCACGTGTTAATGTATGTTAATTCATAATTTTTGAGATTACTTTATTCTAAAAATATTTTTCTATTAAGGAGATATTTTATAACGATGTCTGGCGGTTAGTTCTTCTTTTAGCCGAAAATCGTGAAATATTATTGAAAACGAAAAGACATGACAGTCAAATAATACAACTAGTTAGTTATTGTTTTTATTTTGTTTAAAAATTTCATGTCAATGTTTTGTAATCATCTTTAGAAATTTGACAGTTCTAGAGGACATTTTAAATGAACCTCAGCAACACATTGCATATCAAATAAAACTACTCAAGTAAGTAACAATAAACCTAAGACGTTTAATAGTACACTACACAACAAGTTTAGAAAAGTAAAGTTTTACTAAACGAGTATAGCTTGATTGAGTACGAGCGAGCGAAGCGAGCGAGTAACTTAAAAAGCTATATAAGTTTAGTAAAACTACTTTTCTTAGGAAGTGTGCAAAATAGCAAAATTTTATAGTTTACCCTTCTTCATTCATTAAGCGAATTAAGGCTGGAAGTATATTAATTAATCCCTCTAGTCCACCACGATGCCACGAATGAGTTTTCTATGACTGAAGTATTTTCACAAGTTATAAAATGTCACTGTAATTTTGACATTAGGAACTATTTGTAGCTAAATATTTGGTGCACTGGTAAAAACGTTAACTTACAACGCCTGCCCAGAATCACAAATGAAGTGGAATATGTAATACTGGTATATTATGCTTGTGGTAATATAAAAATATTAGCTTATACCAAAAATTTTAAAAATCTTTCAAAGTTACTGTTACAGTATAGTATTGTATTTATGTAAAGGGCGAGGGAACACATTGTTGTGGAGAAAACGTTACAACAAATGCTGAAATATCTATGCAATTTGAAGTCAAAAACCCGATCCAACATCGGAATTCCACTATACTACCTGTTACACAATATTTACGAGTTTGATACGGTGCAAGTTACAGTGTATACGCGGACTCCTACACAGGTTCGTTATCGCGACTAGAAAGTGCTTTATTTTCCCGTCAAAGCAATTTAATCGAAATATAACGACATCTAGCACGGTGTTAAAGCCAGCGTTTCGGCAAGCGCTTGCTGGAACGGACCAATCAAGTTACTTTTGTAATTTCGAACCATCTTTTAAATTAGATCAAAAATTCCGACGTGAGATATTTCAAACACATTCCGCTCAGTCGGGCCAACGCAGCGTGGATTCTCCTATAAAGATAATGTATAATTTTTTGATTATGAGGCATTAATCGTCATTTTAATATGGTAATTGCATCAGACAATAAATAAGTCAGTTCTGAACAACGCTATTTCCTTGTAGGTTTAACTTAATTATGAAATAATTTATTTACACTTAAGTGTATGGGTTTTTATTTGACAACGTAAATGTGCACATTATATTGAGAAGGATAAGCCAAAGCAAAATCTTGTTTTTAATCCTGTCCATAAATGTGTCCCCATTATAAAATCTGCCTTTTAAATATCTTCAAAAAAGAAATTTAAGAGGGGTTGCTCGGGCTAGGTCGCTAGCTGGGGAGTCAATCGTATCTCCGTTATCTACGTATTCATCGGTTGGGAGATATTTTTTTATGGTACATCTTTACTAGCGGTCAGTAAAGTGCGTTCAAAATAAACCGTTATCATAAATATTTTTCAGAAATAAAAAATATTAGCTATAAAAACACTATGGCAATGCTATCTCTACTAACTGTACCACTTTGCAAAATATCGGAAATACTTCGTCCCTCTTTTGTGAACCTATTCGCAGGGATGAAATAATATGTAAAGGGTGTTTCAAAAAGAACGCAATTTTTAATTTTAAAATAAAACTTTTTTAGGGATTGCTGATATTTTTATTGAATTTTAAAGTAGACATGTTCCGATTAATTATGGAATAAAATATCCTTCAAATGGCCCTCGCAACTCTGGACGCAGAGCCTTGCTCTTTTGATGAAATTATATATGACGTTTTCTTAGAGTTGCGGCTATATCTCATTAATTACGCGTTGGGTATCGGCATTGAGCTCGGGAATTGTTCGAGGGTTATTCGCATACACCTGAGATTACAAAAAACCCCAAAGAAAGAAGCCGCACGGCGTCAAATCGCACGATTTCGGTGGCCAACTCCCCTTGGCGTTTCAGAAGACAATGGGGTCCAAAAATAGTTTTCCAAATAAATCAATTATTTCACGCGCAGTGTGGCAGGTTGCGCCGTCCTGCTGAAACCACATGTCTTTCAGGTTCGTACCTTCCACTTGAGACCACAAGAACTCCGTTATCACGTGTAGTGACGCACGCAGATTTTCAGCAATACTCACAGTCACAGTTGCAATGTTTTGTAGAGACCGGCCGGAACGACAATGCACAGGATATTTACTGTTCATAATTGATCTAATTCTCACCAATTTCTTAATCATTCTTTGAAAAGTTGACAGTTTTGGTGCACTTTCACGACTGAAAATTCGACGAACTTTGCGAACGGTTTCAGCGTAACTTTCCCCATTTTGGTAATCGGTTTTCACGATGATAATGCGTTGTTCTTTCGTGCAGCTCTCCATAACTAAAAATCGCAACAATCATAGATGACAGATGTCAACATTTACGGTTACAACTTTTACAGAAAAAAAATGGCGCGAAATTTAAAAATTGCGTTCTTTTTGAAACACCCGTTATAATAAAGAATCTTAAAAATAAAAATAGTGTGGGTATTGATGGCATTCCGGCTAAACTGCTAAAGCACATAGGGGCCAACTGCTTGCTTGCATAACGTCCTATTTAAAGGAAACAAAAATGTGTGCTAGAGTAAAAACAGATACTTCATCTTTATATGACATAAACAGAGGAATTCCTCAAGGGTCTGTGTTGGGACCGCTACTGTTTGTGCTATTTGTTAATGAGCTGCATCAATTTTTGGAGGGTGACTGCATTGTGATGTATGATGATGACACAGCGGCGGCAGTTGCAGAAGACACCCCAGAGGATGTTCAACAAAGGTGTATTGTTGCAAGTCTAACAATTTAATTCTAAACTTAGATAAAACGGTTTATATTAATTTTAATAATAGGAAAGTACCTGCATCGCAGGTTGTGAATGTAGAAGGTACTACAATAAATGCAAGTAGCTCTACTAAGTATTTGGGTCTCTTTTTAGACGGACAGGGACGTTTAGGCGCCGCAACTTTAGGCGCGGGGACAGTTATTAGTCGCCGCATGAAGGAAATTCCCATTATTCTTGATTTTAAATTTTTTTGTTAGGTAATTATTGCAGTCATTAATGTTGAAGAAAAATTCAAACCTTTATAAACAATATATATTCAGCTTTTTACGAGTCTTCTTCAGTGTTAAAGTTTTACATATTTACATAGTCAATTTACCTTTTATCGATTACGGACAATTAGTTATTTACATTTTGTATATGGATAGTTTAACGTAGTGAAATTATATGGTGTGTATAATTCCACCACGTTAAACTATCCATATACAAAATGTAAATAACTTATTTTCCGCTGTCCACGCGCGTAAAGTTGCGGCGCCTAAACGTCCTAGACCGCTTTTTAGATGAGAGCTTAAATTGGAAGAGTCAGATTGACAATATTTGTAATAAGATAAGCAAATCCGATTCTGCTATTCTCAATCTTACAAATGTTCTTAGTGCAGTTCATCTGGTAAATGTATATTATTCTCTTGTTTACAGTCATTTAACCTATAATGTTGGTTATTGGGGAAACTGTAGAAAGTAACCGAGAGTTTGTGGCACAAAAGAAGATTCTAAGTAGGGATGTGCGGTACGATCCGATATTTTGAAGTACCGGTACTTTGTCTTCCGATACTCGATATTTTGTACCGGTATTTCAGTCAGCGATTCAATCCAATACGATTTATTTTTGGTCAGTATCGGATCGGTAGGACCGATCCTGGATTTTTGCCGCCTGTCTAGAAATAATTCATCTTTTGACTATATAATGAAATTTTTTATTTTTAATATAAAAAGTTTTAAAATTATAAATTTAAAAAAAACCAAAGGGAAAAGGTCCAAAATATGCCCTTTTTCTTCAAAGGTAAAAAACCTAGGCCATGTGCAAATATTACTTTTATTGAACTAACAGTTCTTGAAGTCTTAAATGGTCGAACGTAGATAACTTTCAATAAGTCATTTTCAGCTTCTACAAACGCAAAGACAAAAATCAAAACAAAATGATTTTGCTGAACCGAAATGTTTCTGTTTAATCTGTGTACGTATTACGCTTCGGATTTCGACTGGTACAGCAAAATTGTAATTAATGAATTGTAGAATAATGACAAATTCTGGTGAACTGGAGCTCTCATGGATTCCAACAAATTTTATGGTGATGATTAAATGTCCAAAGAGAACTTCATCATTTAGCTTAACTACGTATTTATAACAGCAACAGCAACTTCTCACTAGGATATCGCAGCTAAATTCCCTAAATCCCCGAGAAAAATTTTATACCCGAGATTACAAAAAATTGTGCCTATAAGGCAATTGCCACAATTGTGTCACTCGTCACTTCATCGCGGTCGCCGTGGGTGTTCGGTAAATTAATTAACAGTTCTGTTTTTATTATCAGTTTTCTTTTATTAGTCAGTGAAATTGTGGTTTAGATTGTGTTTTTTAAAGAAATATGCCACCTTCAACCAGTAACGTTTGGAAAGTATTTATTAAGACAGATTCTGGAGGAAAATGCAGACTGTGTCAGTGTGAAGTTAAAAGTTCAGACGATACTACAAATATAAGAACAGTTCGAAAACGAAAAGAGAAAAATGGTCATAATTTATTTATTTATAAAAATAACTATATCAAGTGGTATATCGTTAGAATCGTTGAAAAATTGCCTTTTTTATAAAGTCATGGCCGACTATGGTTTTCATTAGACAAAACACAAGTTTGTGTCATAACTCAAAAATTATAGCTTAAATAAAAATTTTGCTTAGACTGTGTTATTAAGCACGTAATTATCTACAACTTTTTCCTTTACACATTTTTTCTAAAGTTAATAATAACAGAGCTATAGGCACCGAACAAAATTAGAAAAAAATCATTTTTGCGAAATATCTAGTTAGCCTTGCATTTTTTTAAAAAACAAAAAGCTCATTAAATTGAGCTCGTAAAACTGCAATTCTTTCCCCATTTAACCGTCTGTCTATCTCCAATACTTTCCGAGATCCCCATGCTAAACATTCAAATAAACTCACCCTGTATACTTTGAATGTTTCAGTTATTATATTTATGTTAGTTTTAAAGTTTTTGAGCGTTTATATGTATACTATTTAATAAATGTATTTCTAATACTGATTTTTCAGTTGTTGATTTCTTGATTGTTACGCCACTATTATTGCTAAACTTCTATTTGCTATACCAGGACTCGAACTGTGGCATAAATAAATTTAGAAAATATCCCGGATCGATTGTGTACCGGTATTTCATGTACCGGTACTTTTGTATACGATGCTGCTCCGAACTGGTACTTTTAAGTCGATACGATACGATACGATGGTACCGGTACTTTTCGGTGTATCGAACATCCCTAATTCTAAGATTGATTTTTAATTTTAAAAATACAGAATCATGTAAAAGCACTTTTATTAATAACATACTGATGCCATTTCCTTGCATATATATTTTAAATGTCTGTTAAATATAAAGAAAAATGTTCATTTGTATAGTACCTACTAAATCTGCTAATCACAGTTACGTGACACGTAATCGCAAGGAAATAGCTACTCCCATACATAATTCAGACATTTGAAAGCTCTCTTTCTCTTTCGTATGCAGGAATTACTTTATATAGAAAATTATCTCTTCGTATAAAATACTAAATTTTAGACAGTTTTGATGCAGGGTCAGGTCACTGTTCATATCTGAGTGTATCTACTCTGTGAGAGAGTACCTGGTCAGTTGCTTGGACCAACAATATTTATCTGTGATATTATTTGCCTGTTGTCTGTTTGTATGCCTATTTGTTTTAGTATTATTGATTTTTATGACGTGTATATCTATAAATTTATAGCAAAAGTACAAATAAAGACTATTCTATTCTATTCTATTCAAGTGTCCTTAATGTCAAACAGTAATTTTTGAAAGTCATGTTGCAGTTAGTTAGTACTTAGTAATATTTGTGGACAGACTGATGTCAAGCAAGTATGCCTTCATAGGCCCTTTTTAACAATTCCGTGGACAAGGTCTAGGCATGCAGAGTACCAGATACCTTAGTCCTACTTACAATTTTGCAGAAACTAAGGAGTTCCAACCCTAGCAAGGGATCTTTTACATGCTACACATCGTAGTAACATGGGCCCACGGCTTTACATCACTTGCGAATGATGGCATTCTGTAGAGGTCTTCATCCGCATTTTAATTTTTTAAAAACTTCACCGGAATCAGGGATTGAACTCTCGACCCTTAGATCAGTGGCCATAAAGATTAACCACTAATCTATGGAGCCCGGCCACGTCATGTCGTAACTTATTTTATAATTTTACTAAGGGCTGACATCATATGGCATTGTTTGGTATATCAGAATTATCAAAGTTGGTAAAAGAGCTGTCGTATGAATATTTAACCTCCTTTTTTGCAAACGATTGATTTTATAGAAACTTTTTAAAAATTTTAGTTGCTGAGAATTTACTGCGACAAAGTGGTCGATGCGGATATCTTTCATTAAAAAAATGTGAAACTTTTGACTCTGGACTGTAGTACTGCAACATACAATTTTTAATATTTCTCATATTTCAACTGGTCATAAAACACTTCATAATGGAACTAACGTCTGTCAAAATAGCATGCATTTGTTTGTATGAAATTTTTCATGGCTTACTATAATAAGAAATATGCACGAATTTTCAAATTTATTTAGCTCACATAGTTTGCAAGCAGGCTACTTAGATTCAAACGTCTTAATCGTTGTTTCTCATTTGATTTTGAAGCGGGAGATAGAAAATGTCGGAAAAGAAGATATCAACCTTTAGAAGAATCTGATAGAAAAACGATAAAATGCAATTTAAAAGACGACGACGACGTCGTACCTTTTTTCAATATAACGGAAACATATTGAAAACTAGATTAAAATGTATTTTTTCACTACCTTCTTTGTAAGTGATCCTTACACTGTTAAGTTTTTAAGGATGTAGGCTACATTTACAAAAATTGTTACAGTTTCCATGACAATGTACTTACTTCCCTAGAGAAGTGAATTACTTACATCGCGCATGTATTACAACTGATAAGATGCCATGTCTGCCACTTGGTTAACACGAATAAAACCATTGTCGTTCGTACTATTATCCATTTTTAATCAGAGTACAAGCACAAAGCTCACAAAACAGCATTTACAATCGTATTCACGCACTTTTTCCAAGAATTTTTCACAGTGCGTTTATAACTGTCAAACAAAACGTCACAGCGCTATAAGGCTACTATAATTTAGCAAATGTCATAATTTTACGCCAGGTTATTACCTACCATTTAATTTACTAAAGGAAATATTGGTAGTGACAAAAATTATGTACTTTACACAGGATGTAGGAAGATTTACACTACCTCGAACCTTGCTACCCTCGTTCGCTTCGCTCACTCAGGCATCAAACGGTCCTCGGTAGTGTAAATCTTACCTACATCCCTTGTAAAGTAATATAGTATTAATAATTATTTATGTACCAAGGGAGTAAAGCGGGTGTTTTAGTAACGGCATAGTTGACCTTCATTCTGTTTGTACTGGCGCCTTGAATCCCATGGGAATAAACGCTTACTTTAATCCCTGTTTTGAGGCAGTGATAGTTACGTATGCTACAAGTAAATAAAGAGTCGTTTTATCCATATCTTAGTCTAAGATTTCTGTCGAGATGAGGATCACAGAGAAGACTTCTTAACTTATCAAAACTACTTCTAGCTTGCTCTATTCTAGCCTTGATTTCTTCTTCAGGATCTGGTTTACAATTTATCCAACATCCTAAATATTTGTATTGGTTTACTTGTTCTAATATATTTCCATTTAATATGATAGATAGGGGAACGTCTTGTTTTTTCTTTATTATCATTATTTTTGTATTTTTTTCTCATTGATGCCCATTCTGAAGTCTTCAGATGCTTCACTAAGTTTGTT
The DNA here is from genome assembly GCA_940337035.1 of Agriotes lineatus. Taxonomy (NCBI): domain Eukaryota; kingdom Metazoa; phylum Arthropoda; class Insecta; order Coleoptera; family Elateridae; genus Agriotes; species Agriotes lineatus. The sequence goes on along the minus strand of CALNHX010005653.1, from coordinate 52,010 downwards.
TAACATGTTTTGTAAGCTTATATTTGACTCTGCTATGAGAACGGTGTCGTCGGCGTATCTGATGATGTTTATTTGAACACCGTTGATTTTTATCCCTCCTGTAATCTCTCCTAGAACTTTACTGAATAAGAATTCTGAATATAAGTTAAATATCGTAGGCGACAATACGCATCCCTGTCTAACCTCTTTGCAAATGTTTATACTGTTGGATATTTTTTCGTCAATTTTGGTTGAAACGCTCTGGTTCCAGTATAAGCTTTTTATTAATCTACTGTCTTTACTATCTAATCCGGTGTTTTGTCAGGATTCTAACATCTTTGGGTGATTGACTCGGTCGAACGTCTTCTCGAAATCTATGAAACTCATAAAGACGTCTTTTTGTTAATCTTAGTATTTTTGACACAATACTTGAACACAGAAGAGAGCTTCCCTAGTTCCCATCCCATTTCGAAAACCATGCTATCCTCAAATATCAACTGAAGAATTAACAAAATCATATTCATAAAATGAAAAAATAATAACTTTATAAAAAAACTATATTTCACAAAAATAAGAGGCTACACAAAAAAAGGTTAATTAATAGTTCTTTGAGTCCCTTCGGAACGTTTAAAAATGTTTGGCAACGATTTGGCCTACTTTGTATGCAATGTGCTATCAACATTTGGGCAAAATTCTAAATTTTAAAATGATAATATTTTATTAATGGACTTAGCTTTCTTTAAACCAAATTATGAAGAGAAATGCTTTTTATAGTGACACAATCATAAAAGGTTACCAAAAATGCCATGACTGCCCTTTTGTAAAATATTTTTAAAAATTGCATCAATACATGCAAATGGTCCAGTTCATTTGTTATTTGATTATACAAGGAGACTAATGGGTCAATATTGTATTCGCTTATGATTTTTAAAATCTCGGGATATATTTTATCTGGGCCAGGACTTTTATTTGTTTTTAGTTGTTTTACTGCCAATTCTACTTCACTTAGAATTGATGGTCCTTCTAAGTTATTATTATTTGATATGATATCTTCTGAGTATAATCCCATGATGTATTTTTCCCATTCTTTTAATTTGTCTTGTGTGTTTTGAATTACTTGTATTGATTGGTCTACTAGTGGGCGTTGTGCCCGTTTTTTGTTGGTATATGTAAACTCTTTTATCTTTTTTTATATATTGAATAAGTCATGTTTTGTTTGTAGCGCTTCTATCTCCTGGCATCTTTCGTTAAGGCAATTTTCTTTTGCCTCTTTGGTTTTCCTACGTATTTCACCATTTAGCCGTTTGTACTCCGGTAAATGTTTATTTTTATGCTTTCTCCTTTCGTCCATCTTTCCTAGAATATCTAATGTCATCCACTCTTTTCTAGATTTTTGCGTTGTTCTAGGTAGATGTTCTTCAGTGATGTTTGTTAATACATTTTTTATCTTGTCCCATGTAAAGTTGGTGTCACTCGACCTCTGTATTTGTGTTCCATCTATCTCCAGTAATTTCTTGTTTAATTTGGTAGTAATGGTTTCATTAACAGTTTTATCTTTTAAAGTGTCTAAATTAGGTTTCGCTTTTGGTTTATTCTGTCTTATGGTTTTTATTTTTGTTTTTCTTTTTGCTACTACCGGGTTGTGATCGGTGTTAGCATCTGCATTTGGATATGTCTTTACGCTTTATATACATATTTAAAAAAATAATTGCGTTTCGAAACCTGTGATTGATCATAATGAAGTCTCTTTGGTTACGAATTACTCTATTCGGGGTGTGTAGTGGGGAGATCCATGTATATAACCTGTGAGGTGAAAGCTTATACCATGTGTTAGTTACTACCATTTGGTGTTTCTGGCAGAATTCTAATAATCTTTCCCCCCTTTCGTTTCTCTCTCCAAGTCTAAAATCTCCAACTAGGTTTAGAAATCGCCCTTCTCCTATTTTCGCATTGAAGTCACCCATGATTATATTAAGATTTTTTTTTGTTAGTTTTATAAGTTTGTCGAGTTCTTCATACCTATCATTGTTCTATCTCTTCTATGGGCTTTTCTGCGGTAGGAGCATACACCTGAATTAGATTGATATTCTTGGGCGATCCTTTGATCTGCATCAACATGCATCGGTCTGACTGCTGGATAAAATTTGTCACTGCTTTGCTAAGTGTACATTTAATACTATTCCGACTCCATTGCCGTGTCTTGGGTTGTTATTTCTAAATCCTCTAAAGCCTTGCAGTTCTTCGCTGATCGTGATAAGTAAATTTAGTTTCTCTAGCGTAATTTTGGTGGCCATCTTATGTATCAACCTTAGCACAGGTATACCGCGATAGTTTAATGGTTTCTTTTTATGTTGATACAGGATGTAGATCTCCAGTTTTGGAGTATGTCCAATATTTTCTGAATTATTCGCTTCCACTACCTCGCATGTGCTTTAATAGTTCATTGCGAATGATGTCTATTGCTGAAGCTTTTTTGTCTGGAAGTCATTAATTGTTATTTTTGTTTCTTCTAAAATTACTTATATTAATTTTCGTTGGTAATTTTCTACAATAGTTGTGTAGACTCTTTCGTTATAGGTATGCAGTTCTTATTTGGCGACCAAAAAAATGCGCACACGCAAACGTATACGTAAAAGTACATTATACATTACTACTAGTTCTTTCACTTCCTATGCATACCATAGTGTGTTGTACCGTGACCTTGATTTGAATTTTTTAACATTCAAAGCAATAATAATATCTTCATAACTGGTTCTGCTAGTGCAACGAAGGTTACGGGTTTATTATAGGCCATCTTAATGCGCGTACTTGTCCAGTAGCGTTTCCTGGAGTTACTCGATTGACTATGATATGCAGTGGCAGGAGTGCTGAACCTGTGTCCTCCAGTTTCAGAATTCTGCATGATGACTGAGTGGACTGAACAGCGAATTTGCATCAAATTTTACCAAAAACTTGGACACTCATGTGCAGGTGATGAATCATGAGTCTACGGTTATGACACTGAGACAAAATCTCAGTCTTCTCAGTGAAAAGAGCCAGAAGAAAGTGTATCAATAGTAGCTGCCTTTTTTTGACCACCAAGGTGTTCGTCAACAATGATACGCTTCACAAGGTCAGGCGATGGACATGCTATCTGAGAGTTTTGGGGGCACTAAGATTCAATGAGTAGAAAGCGGTATTTTCTGTAGGAAAGCGGTGATTGGCAGCTTCATCAAAACAACACACAAGTGGAAGGACGTCTGAAATAAGGCCCTGACTTTTCAAGGGGAGTAGCTTAAAGGGCGATGAGGCGCCGTTGTTCTAAGGTAGCTAATTATTTTTTTGTAGTGTCCGGTAATCATGCAATCTTATACTACAAAATTAGATAATTATCGGATACTCCTATTTCCATAAACGTTCAAGGAATGTGTTATTCATTCGTAATAAATCATAAGTACAGATATTGATTAGCGGTTTTCCAGTTTTCCATTGCACGGAATTTAATTTATTCATATATAGTTTTTCTTGTTACTAGGTTAGCAGGTTAGAATTTCCGTCAGTTTTGACACAGACTAACGCAAAACCTAACCTGATATCCTCGAATTTGACAGTAACATTACCATATAGTAAAGTGACATTTATATCCACCAAAGTGCCACTTTATTAATTTAGTAAATTAACACATTATTATACAAAATGCGAGAAAAGATATTACCTGTTAATATTTTAAATATTTCGATATGTACAAGTTTTGAAAATCCATGACAACAAAACTCTAAAAGACATCACTACGGTTATATTTAAATTAATCATAGTACACAGAAATTATTTCTGTACATAAAAAAGTGCATTTTTCTATAAAACATTTTATTATCGAAATGAAGCAAACCAATTTACTACCCTCGTAAGGAAAATATCTTGGGCCGCCTTTGGCAAATTGCGACATGTCTTCAATTCTAATATTCCAATATGTCTAAAAAAGAAGGTCTTCAACCAGTGTGTGCTACCTGTGCTTACCTACGGAACCGAAACTCTCTCTCTTACAAAGCAATCTTTGAACAAAATACGCATTGCTCAGAAAAAGATGGAAATATCAATGCTGGGCATTTCTCTGAAAAACAAGGTATCAAACAAAAATCTGAGGGAAATATCTGGAATAACTGATGATGTGGAACGGATAGCCACCCTAAAGTGGAACTGGGCGGGCCACGTGGCAAGACTTACGGACGGACGTTGGACGAAAAAGGCTCTGAAGTGGAGACCGCGCCAAGACGCATATCACAGCAGAGGACAACCACCAACAAGATGGTCCGACGATATCAAGAAAATTCGGACAAACTGGAAGAACACAGCACAGCATCGGCAAGAATGGATTAAACTACGGGCGTGGACGCAGATGAGCTGAGTAATGATGATGATGAAGATAAATATGATATAGTTTGTTATTGAAGTAGTCCGTCTTGAGGCTAAGCTGCTTTGGCATCAAGGTAAATGTAAGAATCTTTTAAAATTCTTTGTAAATTAATGCTGTGTACAGAAATTTATTTTAATCGAAAACCCTTAATGTCAATGAAATTAAAATGCGCATGGTAAGAGTAAAGGTATCTGATATCAATAAATCAACGAAACAAGAAAAACAACTTCGCCATGACCTATCTCAGGCTCGGATGAAAAAGGAACAGGGTTTGTGGACGAAGTTAGTAACATATCCACAGAAAATTAGTTAATAAATAGGCTCACAGAACCGAAGTTAAAGTTTTACCATTGAACAGTCCAAACTACCACGACCAACGTAAATAAAAAGGAGTTGAATTTGTACAATGAGAACAAAAATAACACTTTTGGAATATAATAATATCAAATAATTATAATGAATCAAGAAACAAAAAACCAGGACTGCCCTTTAGAAAGACGAACAATGCAATAAAAAGGAAATGATTATGGAAAACGAATATAATAAAATTTGCCAGTTGCAATATTCGATCACGGAGCAACAGGGATCAGGAGATAATCAAAGTAGAAAGAAATAAACTAGATATGTACACATTACAAGGAACGATCAACTAGCAAAATGATGTTACTATTATGTACTGTTATACTGCCAAAAAAATAAAGAACAGAGAGCCAGTTCCGGTGTGGGATTATTAATACATAAAAATATTGGGGGAACGTAGATGATGTGAAATATAACAGTGGCATGATTATAATGGTCACACTACAGCTAGGAAAAGAGAAACTACACACAGTGTCGGTATACGTGACAGACATAAGTAAACTACAAAAAGAAAGAGATGAATTTTACAAAGAACTACAAAAACCGCTAGATGAATAAACAACAGAACCGAAACCGTCATAATGGGAGACGTGAATGATAGACTAAGAAAACCAACGTTATATCTTGTAGTCGTATATGATTTCGGTCCTAAATAAATTTCAGTTTTTGGTATGGAAAACTAAAAAATAAACCCTAAAATTTGTATCATATGTTCGCAGTGGTAGTACCATTTAAACACAGTTAAAGTTACAAACCTAGTGAGTGTTAAGCACGGTAATTAAACTGAAAATGTCTCGTGCATGTGGAAAATGTACACAGCTGATAAATAAGAAATCGCCCGGCCTTCAGTGTTGTGGTTCTTGCAGACTCTTCTTTCATGTCCAATGCGTCGATCTAGCTGTGACATCCCTCTCTGCGTTGACTTCGCCCCGCAACTCTTGGCGAACGCGAGTACTGTGCTTGTTGATGACGATGATAATGCAGGGCCGGATAATGGCACAATGATAGGCATTCTTAAAAATATATAAGCGCAGTTAAAAGGTTTGAATACAAAATATGATACGTTGTTGCATTCGGTAAATTTTTGCAGCGAGAAAGTAACTGATTTTTAAGTCAAACTTAGTGAAATGTCTGATATATATATAAAAATTTGATAAAAGGTTTGACGAGAACATCAAACTCAAAGAAACGGTGAAACAGTTACAGGGTCAAATTGATAATATGGAACAACACAGCCGTTTAAGTAACTTGGAAATACAAAGGGTTCCGAAGAAGGAAAACGAAAAACTTTTCCAGATTATGGAAAAAAAATTGGTTACCATATAAAACTCCCAATTAATAAATCAGATATTAATGCTATCCATCGCGTAGCCTCTTTTGATCCGAAATCTACCAAGCCTCGTAATATAATAGTTTCTATGCTGTCTCGCGTGGAGCGGGATGATGTACTGGCAGTAGCGAAGATTGCGAAGAATGCTAATCCAGCTACTTCACCTGAGTTAATGATCGATGGCGTCTCCAATGGGCTGTTTATTAACGAACATCTGATAGTAAAGAATAAGTCTCTTTTTGGCGAGGCTAGGAAAATCGCAAGATCTAAGAGTTATAAATACACCTGGACCAGAAATGGTGTTATTTATTGTCGTCAGGATGATACAAGCAGGGTCATTGTTGTGCGTGACCAACGACATTTTAAAAATAATATAAATGTACATCACCTTATACTACCATATAAATTAAGTTATGGCTGTGAAAATGAATTCCGAAATTACTCTATTGTATCAGAATGTACGAGGACTAAAATCAATAACACATAATTTTCTAACAAACCTTTTAAACTGCGATCACAATATCATTTGCTTAACTGAAACCTGGCTAAAGCCCAGTGTCTACAGTTCAGAACTATTTCATTCCAATTACTGTGTCTTCAGGAGAGACCGTTGTACGTCTGTGAGTACCAAGTACGAAGGTGGAGGTGTTCGAATTGCGGTGAAGGCTAGCCTTAATGCAAGTATGAGAACTTCCTGGCAAAGTGATGCACAAGATGTATGGGTAACAGTGTCTGTTGGTTTTAAATACTTTCACTTGTGTTGTGTGTACATACCACCTGGTGACGATACAGCGCTGGCGTCATTTATAAACAACTTGGAAACTATAGTTAACAATAATCCTGACGATGTTGTGCTGAATGTCGGAGATTTTAATTTACTAGATGTTGAATGGCTTAAATACGACACAGATCACTTAATACCTCTTGGCAATTATGCACAACGTTCGGCTGGTGCGATTGATACTTTTTTTGCAGCTTGCTACAATATAGTTCACTAAAAAATCATACGGGAAACACTTTGGATTTGGTATTGTGTAATGAAACAGAAGCTATCTGTGTCAATAGAAGCCCATTTTGGTTAGTTCCAGAAGGCGTAAGTCACCCAACCTTAAATATTAATTTAAAATTTCCTCATTTCAAATCGCTAGTCGCTAATAAAATTCAATTTCGTGATTTCAAAAATGCTAATTATATAGCCATAAATAATGAGATTAATCGAATCGACTGGCAACCCTTATTTCAAAATAAAAGTGCAAACTTATGTGTACATGAATTCTATACTTTGCTTTTATCACTGATTTCTATGTATGTTCTTTTAAAAAATGTAAATAAACGACATTTTCCTGAATGGTTTTCGGCATCAACCATTAAAGTAATTAGAAAAAAAAAGAAATTTCACAAATAATTGGTAAAATACGGCAACCATTTGGACTATTTTCTTCATTCTCTTACGGGGTAGATCAAAATTTCTTATTGAGCAGGATTACAAAGCATACACTGATTTGGTCGAACAGACTGTACGCGACAATCCAAGATATTTATGGAAATTTGCACAAAATAGGAGAGGTGCTCAAAATATTCCTAGCAAGGTGGATTTTGGTGGTGTATCAGAATCGGGGGGGGGGGGGGGGGTCAGCCTGTGTGCGAATTGTTTAGTAACTATTTTGCCTCTGTATTCGAATCAGATGATACTGGTGATGCTATGAATGTTGATTATAATAGCTATTTATACAACAAATAATAATTCAATAAATTCTATCCGTATTACAGATGAAGACATTTTTAATAAATTAATAAAACTTGATCCACGTAAGGGTTGTGCCCCGACAATTTGCCTGCTTCATTATTTATAAATTGTGCACATAGTACGGTATCACCATCTTTCACAGATCCCCCAAAGCGGGAAATTTTCCTTCGGAATGGCAAAAAACCATCGTTATGCCAATTTTTAAATCTGGAGATGTTTGTATGGTGGAGAGTTATAGACCTCTCTAAGCTTTTATTACTCGCAAAAGTTTTTGAATCTATTGTGTATGACACTTTATTCAATCATGTAATAGTTATTTACTATACAAGTGGGATAACAGCATCATTAATATACGTGTGTGTAAGTTACAAACGAGTGCGTAGCACGAGTTATGTAAGCACACAAGTATATTAATGATGCATTATCACACATGTATTGTACAAAATTTTATCTACGACTGCCTAAAATTGAGAAAGGTGCCTTAAGAGAAATGTCAGATCTGTCATTTTCAAAAATATTTTAGTAGGCAAATGCCATTATGCCATTCATTTGACACTATTTCAATTAGGTAATGAAGTCATTACACAACTCAGTTGGGTAATGAAACCATTACATAAATGAGTGACGTAATGAGTTACTTATCCCACTGGAGTCGATAAAAAATATTTCCTAACTCAACAGCATGGATTTTTTAGCGGAAGATCAGTTATAGTCAAAATTATACCCATTCGGAGTCACGTGACTTTTGTCTGTCACTGTTCATCTTTAGTATTATAAAATAGATGAAATGGAGAAAATTCGAAAAAAGGGCATTTCAATTACAAAATTAATTTTAAAATTTGACGTTTCTAATCTGCCAGACTATATTTTTCCTATAATATATTGAGATATGGTTAAATAAAACCTAAATTAGTTGAGCAGAAAATTTAAAATAAAAGGAAACCATCGAACATGTGGTATGACGAGCAGTCACAACAACTAATGTTGAATGTTATACGTTTTTTGATGCAGAGTACGACAATATAAAAAACGGTGAACCAACAGTTTCACCCTCCAACGTTGTTCGCCGTGCTTCTCTTGCGTTAAATATCAAGGAGAGCAAAATTTATAAATTGAAGAAAGACGGGATACAGCGCAACACATTATTTACTGAAAATATTTGGTATGATTTTTAGGTTATGTTTTATCATTCCAAGTGTTGAAATGAAAGCCTGCGAATAGGAGACAACTGCATATTGAGTCAAGTTCAGGTGAAAATTTAATATTTTAAGTAATTGTTCTTGTTTAAATCTGAATAAGGTTGGGTAGTTTGTTCATATTGCATTTATTAGGAAGATAACAGAATATGCATAAACAGAAATTCACAAATTGACGTGAAATTTGCTATACGCAGCAGGTTTTTAATGTAGCAGCCGATATATCTTTATTATATTTACATTTTACGACATGGTATGTTTTCTTTAATAAGTAAAATGAGTTTGTTGTTTGTTTGTCAGTTTAGTTTCATATATAACAGAGAAAAGCCCGTAGCAACCTTGTTTTAAAAATTGGCAGATGTGATAACATACAAAACGAAATGTCATTTAAGTATTACCCTAAAATTGCATTTTTAAGAATCGACATACGTAAAGTCACTAGATTATCACGTGGCTCCGAATGGGTATAAATATGACTATTCAACACTATAACATATAAGCCAATCACATTGCAGACATTTGCTTTTTTCAACCAATAACAGCAGTATATCACTGAATATTGGGCACCATGCAAAATATTCACAAAACAATGTACGTCCTCAAAAAATAAATAGTCTTGTTGCGAAGTATCGCTTAGCAACGATGTTCTGTCCTTAGTGATATCGCTAGGTTACGTAACACTAAACCCCAACAAACTGTGTGGCTTGTTTTAAAAATTTTAAAATGCTGTGTTTTGGAAGTACTCCGCTGAATTTAATTGAGAATGAATAATTATATTAATTGGTGGATTATTTTTCAATAAAGTTAATCGTTATGTATTAATATTGTTAAATAGTCGTCCCAAATACCACTCGAAGTGGATATATTTTTTTAAAATATTTTGCCATTTCCATAGAAATTATTGCAAATTTCACTCAACAAAATCACATTTAAATGTCACTCGCCTTCGGCTCGTAACATTTTTGATGTGATTTTGTATCGTGAAATTTAAACGCAATAATTTACATGGAAACGACAAAATATTTGTCAAAAATATATCCACTGCTTGTGGTATTACCCTTGACTATTCAACACTATAACATATAAGCCAATCACATTGCAGACATTTGCTTTTTTCAACCAATAACAGCAGTATATCACTGAATATTGGGCACCATGCAAAATATTCACAAAACAATGTACGTACTTAAAAAATAAATAGCCTTGTTGCGAAGTATCGCTTAGCAACGATGTTCTGCCCTTAGTGATATCGTTAGGTTACGTAGCACACTAAGCCCCAACAAACTGTGTGACTTGTTTAAAAAATTTTAAAATGCTGTGTTTTGGAAGTATTCCGATGAATTTAATTGAGAATGAATAATTATATTAATTGTTGGATTATTTTTCAATAAAGTTAATCGTTATGTATTAATATTGTTAAATAGTCGTTCCAAATACCACTCGAAGTGGATATATATTTTTTAAATATTTTGCCATTTCCATAGAAATTATTGCAAATTTCACTCAACAAAATCACATGTAAATGTCACTCGCCTTCGGCTCGTGACATTTTTGATGTGATTTTGTATCGTGAAATTTAAACGCAATAACTTACATGGAAACGACAAAATATTTGTCAAAAATATATCCACTGCTTGTGGTATTACCCTTGACTATTCAATTCACCTGTCATCTGTCAAAAAGTGACCAATGAAAATCCAGAACTCTGACGTTTCTTGACCAATCAAAAAAATATCAGTGGATATATCTTCCTAGAAGCTATTCAAGTGACTATTTTAAACAAATGTGATTTTTATTAGAAAAAGTCAATATTAGTGTTCTGTTACTATAGAAATTGCGTAGTTTGTGGCTAGATTTACTGAAAACTAATTTGAAAAAGTAGTTTGGTTCATTAAATAGTCCCTCGAATACCATTCTTAGTCAAAGTTAAGTAGATTATTTTTGCGGTGATATCACTACTCATGTCCATTGCGCTTGGGATTAGGACTCGTGCTAGCGCACTCGTCCTAATGGTACCAAAGCGCAATGGACATTCGTGATACCACCGCAAAAATAGTCGACATAACTTTGACTACTCATGGTATTATAAGTGATTATTTTTTTCGTAGATATTTCGACCAATCAGAAGGCTGGATTTAGTTAAGTTATCTTGTATAATTTCGATTATACAAAATCGATTATACTATAGTAACTTCACTAGGCAACGCAATACATAACTTTTGTCAACTTGATGTTGTTTTCATGGAGATGACTTTCAGCTAGGTTAATACAAACAAATCGATCTGCCAATAAAATATTTATTTGTTCTTAGTATTAAAATTTACTCAAAAAATAATCAAATCGAATACAATGCGTACTTCGAACAGGTTATACGTCTCAAACTTCCTGCACAATAACAAATCGTGTCAGTTTAACCTGTCAAACTGACACTCTTTTATTATTGTGCAACAAGTTATCGACATATAACCCGATAATATCTAAGTACTTATAGTATTACTTCTGACTATACTACAAAGCTAATTGAATATACCGAGTATATCCATATATTTTTAGATGAAAAAATTCAGGTGGATGCCGTGTACACCGATTTTAGCAAGGCGTTCGATAAAGTAAATCATCAGATTTTGGGTCGGCGGTTTGCTGAGGTTGGCGTGCATGGCGACTTGCTTCGTTGGTTTATTTCATATACCGGGTGGCCATAAATATCTGAGATCTCGGTAGCCATGAAATTAGCTACTTATAAATGTTGGTTAGCATTATATTTCAATTACGATAAGTATTGATACCTATGTAATGTAATAAAATGCAATAAGAGGAGGGGAATGTGCCCTGGGTTCTGCAGTTTAGCCTACGACTCGATTATAAAAATCTCCTGTTCTAACTCCATTACTTATTGCACTCTGTAATGATTTTTGACAGATAGGAATTTTAGTTGTGATGACATTAATAACATTTACTTTAGTTGGATTCATCACTTTAATAAAGCGGTGTTGATTCCAAAGTTAATGTGATATCTGATATTTATGGCCACCCGGTATATCGAATCGTTCGCAGGCTGTTAGTCTGAGGGGGTACACATCAGAATACATCGACGTTAAGTCTGGAGCGCCCCAGGGATCACACCTTGGTCCTTTATTATTCAACATTTATTTACACAACATTAATAACATTTTTTAGTTTTGCGAAACGTCATTGCATGCCGATGACTTCAAAATTTATCACACAATTAAATAATTATCAGATTGTTCTAAAATCCAAGACGATTTAACTAGATTTCAAAATTATTGTTCAGAAAATAAATTAAAATTAAATACTGATAAATGTTTTACACGAAATAAGAAGCCTATAAAATTTCAGTAGAAACTTAACAACGTATATAGTGTGTCTGCTTAAGTTCGCACTATATGGAAAACTTTTTTATTATTAATTTTACGAAAAAAAGTTATTCTTTATAAAAAGTTCTGTTTAAGCCGTATACGAGGAATGTAAAAAAATATGAATTCTGCTCAAGAGTAAAGTACATAAATAAATAAATAAATCAACATTCAGGCATTTGGGTATATAATTTTCTCATACCCAATTCGTTATGAATTACGTATGTAAAAAAACGATGTTACTAATATCAAATGGTGAACAGCCTTTAACATCTGTTTTACCCCGCTTCAGCATCGCAACCCAGTTTTAATGGTATACTGCGTCTCAGGGTGACTAGACAGTACAGGGTCTTATGGCAATCAGCAACAAACAGCGATGCCATATGTCTCCACAAAAGTGTTCTGTAGAAAAAACGCACCGATCACAAACAAACAAATCCGGATATTGTAATAGAGACAGCTTAACTATAATCCCTCATTACCTGGTACGTTTGGTCAGTGGCATTCAAACAAGTTTATGAACAAAACAATTACGTACAGTAGAACTGGCATAGGACTGGCAACGTCGGAGCGAAATTCCCATAAGGAAAGCATTTCCTATCCTCTCCACGCTGTCTTGTCACCCTGAGACGCTCTATAGTATAGGAAGGATAGTGATTTAATGATGACATGTCTATGATCTTTTTACCAGATAATTCCTCCAAAAACAGATACTTGATCACTGAACGGTACTCGATTTTCTAACAATGCAATTTTTTCCGACGTGTCTTAGAAAAATCACAATTCGAAGAGGCTTGCACTTTTGTCCTCAAAACCGGAAGTGTCACGTGACTGAAATTCGTTTCCTGACCTGACATGACCATTCCAAACATATAACTTTAATAACTTTTTTCTCTATCTCTTACGGTTTGGCTGCTGAAACAGCGTCCCGGACAGACAAAACAGCGTCCCGGACAGACAAATCTATTAGATAAAGGATTTTAATTATAATTAAATGTATGTAATTTTAGTTTGAACTACAATCAAAGCTATTCGTTGCGATGTTCTATATGAAAAAATATATGTATTTTCAAGTGAACTTCCACCCATATTTATCTTTAATAATTTGTGAATTAATGAACACTGAACAACCACTTGTTTAATTCAAACTTGAAAAATAGTAATTCATTATACAAGACGATAAAGTTAAATTTTATCCACGAATGAATCGTTTAACGTCGAGACGAAGTCGAGACGTTAATAATTCAAGAGTGGATAGAGATAACTTTATCGTCGTGTATAATACAATATTTTTTTCTATAGCAAGAACTTTAACAGCCGTATTCATAGTCGTTCGCCAGCGGTTCGCCGGCGAGTCGCCGGAGTTTCGTTATGAATAGTATGTTGGCGGCACTGTACGTCTATGTCAAATTCGAGGTTATCAGGTTAGGTTTTCCGTCAGTTTTGACAGAAATTGACACAAAATCTAACCTGCTAATCTCGAATTTGACATAGACGTACAGTGCCGCCAACATACTATTCATAACGAAACTCCGGCGACTCGCCGGCGAACCGCTGGCGAACGACTATGAATACGGCTGTAACAATTTCAAAAGAAAATAATGACAGTCAATCACATTTCAAAATGTCAGTAGCTAGATTGGGTTGCTACGATAATACGAAGCTGTCATATTTAATTTAAACAAAAGTTAGAAAATTAAATTACTTTTTCTACTCCTGTAACTAAAATGCCATTTAACATACTAACATACACGTCGCTAAGTGACCTTTTAATCATGCCTTCATAACCTATGACTAAAGAGGCTCTTAGTCATGAGCTGAAGTTGGCAACGATGTTTTAGTCATGGGGTGAAGTTGGGTTCAAATAGTATTTGCTTTATTAGCCACAGCCAAAACTAAAATCAAGTTAGTTTTCAACCGTCACTTTGACGTTTGTCAAGCATAATTTAACCTAATATAATAAATGTCAAAATTTTAATGAAGTACTGTGATGTTATATTCTCTAAATTTGTGGTCGTAGAAAAAGTATAGTATGCAACTCGTTTTATAAACTTATTAGTCGCTCATTTTATTAAACACTCGCTCCGCTGCGCTGCGCTCGTAATTAATAAAACTCGTGACTAAAATGACGTTTATAAAACTTGATACATAATATACTATTATCTATCCTTGATGTTAAAGTGCTACTTTATCTACCCTTGCTGTTAAAGTAAAACTTGACCTTTTGTTTTGAGTTGATAAAAGCACACTTTAACGTGTGCTATAGAAAAAATGTATTATTAAATTAAAATTAAAATAGATTATCATTAGTAATATAATAAGAGCGAGACATACTTACCGATAATTTTGTACACGCCAAGGGTGGAGTGCTAGTTGCAATGAAAACTGTCCCGAGGGTTTCCCAAAGGCAGTTTTCTAAGGGCAACCAGCACGATGACTCTTTGCACGGGCAAACTTATATGTAAGTGGGTCGCCCGCGTTTATATTTTGACGATTATTACACAAAACCCGTATACGAGTTATGATTTAAAATTGATCTATTAATGCCAAAAGTCTCAAATTGCTTGTTTCTTGTATTTGTGTTTCTAATTATGACACCATCTACGGGGTCGATAGTTAACACTAGGGAGCTTATCGGTTGATAAGTTTCCCTAGGGAGCTTATCAGGTAATCAGTTCGGGATTGGCCGATTTAAAAAAATGAATGCTTCTCATTGGATGATATCAGTCCTGTGACAGTTGTGTGTAATAATCGTTACAAAAAAGCACAATTGGTTTGGAAGACGATAATATTAAACAATTTATTTCAATGCCTCTCTGGGAGAATAAATCACAGATATTTTTTAATTTTTCCGTGTCACAGAACCTTCACATCATACATTATATATATACATAAGTGACTTTCATTTTTAATAAATAATGCATTGAACATCGATTTCAATTTAAAGCACGGCTGTCAGAACTAGTTATGACTTCATAGTCCGTCGAATTTGGGAAGGCTTTAATGGCTTATTTTACATAATCGGATATCATTTCTCCTTGTGGGCAAATACTCAGTTCCTTATAAATTCCAATGACGATCGTTGCGGGTTACGTTGTTACGTATGTGCATAAGAACAAGTAGTTAATATTATTGTGAAGAATTTTGCAGCGCCAATTTAATAATCTAACCCTATGATACTTTAATGTTGTCTTTATGGCATTATTATAGGTATATTCGTATCAGCCTTGATTTTTCTGTAATCCACTTTAATGTATAACGGCCATGAGTTGCCATGCTCTTTTGTATCCGCTATTGGCCTATTGTCTGCTGTTTTTGTTATTGTTAGTCTCACGATGGTTTTGTATCCTTTAGATTTTATAGGTTCAGATATTTTAGGTCATTTATTGTTGGGCATTTCATAGCTTTGTATAGATTTCAGCATTGAAACTAGATAAATTATTTATATTTTCTGTTGTATAATGTTTTCATTTACTTGTAATCCATACGGAAGTTGTTATTTGATAATTACCAATCCTTTGTTCTTTCTGTCGATATTGTAATTTACGAACCGATGTAAAAGTTTTCATACTTGTTGATAAATAGATTCAGATCTTGGAATAGAGACCTAACTATTAGAGAAACAATATAGTATTTGTCTATAATTATCTTTTTGATTTTTGTTGTTACTTTAGTATTTATGTTTTTTCAAAGATCTTTTATTAGCCAAGCGATGATGAAGCTTTAAGATAATCTCTGAAACGTCTTTGTGGTGTAAATCTATAATTCATATTCTTATTTGGGTATTTTGCCACTCTGTAAATTAAAATTATTTAATAACGAACGTTTCGAGGAACAATCTGCCCTCGTTATCAAAGATTGAAAATTAAAGAGGAACAAGAAATTTATCTTTTTTCACGGAGATTGAAAAACCACGAACCTCCAATGAATTGCTTGACGCTCACGTCAGAGTGGCGAAATATCCAAATGAGTTTCCTAGTAGAATGGGGACCGCTATCTTCTCCACTTTTTATTGATTAAGACCTGAGGGCATAATTAAACCTCTAATTAAATTGATATTTGCGCAATAATTAAATTGCCTGGGGCTTTTAATAATTAAATTGCCTGGGGCCATTTTGTTTTAATTGAAGCGGCGGCGGCGGCCCCATTTTGTATTTTGATTTAGCCACGTGATACTAGCGCCATTTTGTTTTAATTGAAATGTCGTCCATTTTTTTATTTTGAATTGGCCACGTAATGCTCTGTATTCGTCACGCCTATCCTTGTACACACACTTTCTCCCTCACAATCATGCTATCTCTCTTGCATTCCTTCTCTCACAGTCCTCCTATCTCTCTTGCATTCATTGAAAGCGATTCTTTATCTTTGTCGTACTAACTGGAAGGTTCTAAAGTCGTATTTTATTTAAAAAACTTTTCTGCTCCGCGCCGGGTTTGAACCTGATGCTTTTGTATTGCTAGACTAAAACGCTTGCCTCTAGTCTACGGAGACTTGTTAATATACGAAACATGTGTTCCTGAAACGTATTGGACACTATTATTACAGAATTGTGATTTTTTCTCGTATATATTATATTGTATTTTGTACAAATATTGATTTTAAAAGTGCCATAGGTTATTATAAACCTCCGCTTTGTATAACTATCCTAATAATAATAATAATAATAATAATGACTGGCTATGTCCGCCTCTACGATCGGCTGTTTAAATTGTTGCCTACCAATCCTGGTCTGATTTTAATATATTCTTTGAAATGAATAATATAGTAATTTTCAAACTTACGAATGTAATTATAAAAGGCTATTTGTGAAACCAGTTAATTAAGAAGTTTCGTGCAATTAGCTTTACCGATAAAAGTGAAATTGTAGAAAGAACGCTAAGGAGGCTTGTTGATTTCAAACGTGTTTGAACAATGCTATACAGCGATCAACTTTCAAATTTATTTTAACATTTTTTATTCTGTAATGTAAATCTCTTGTATTTCTTTTTCGAAACAGTAATTTGCTATGTACAACGGTGATTATTAGTTTTTAAGATTATATGTGTTATACAGTGTGTCCCCGGATGGACCTAACTATACTTGTAAACTTCCTTATTTTGCATTTTAGGAAGAACAGTCATTCTTCATTAAAAGTTTTGCTTCATCTAGCAAGTCCGCAGCCACTACCAAAATTCCGAAATAACATACAGGGTGGTTAGAAAACAAGACAACGTGAAATTTGGTTCAGAGTAAAGTACCTTTTATTTGAAAGGAAAGCATAAGTATTGCTAGAAAAAGATGTTTTAAATTTCAATAGAAGCTCACATATCTAATTTGAACATTGTATCTCAAAGTTGATTTTTTATCTTTATTGAAATAATAGCAAAATTTATACTAGTATAAATTTTGATAAAAAAATCAACTTTGAGATACAACGTTCAGATTAGATATGTAAGCTTCTATTGCAATTTTAAATATCTATTTCCAGTAATACTTATGCTGTCCTTTCAAATAAAAGGCACTTTATTCTTAACCAAATTTCACATTGTCTCGTTTTCTAACCACCCTGTATGTTAATTCGGAATTTTGGTAGTGGCTGAGGACTTGCTAGATGAAGCAAAACTTTTTATGAAGAATGACTGTTCTTCCTAAAATGCAAAATAAGAAGTTTTACAAGTAGAGTTAGGTCCATCCGGGGACACACTGTATATTTTAAACAAAATGTTATGTAAGAAATTTTAAATAAAATATTCTTATACTACATGTTTTAGTTATGACAACTGTGTTCAAATGTAAAATTTACGTTACTGCAGAGATAGATAACTTGCTGGATACCGATGAAAGGTTAAAATCATACACGCCCTAATTTTTATATTTGTGGATACTTTGAAAAAAAAACGGAAGTTTAATGCAATTAGCTTTACCGATGAAAAGTGAAATTGTAGAAAGAACGCTAAGGAGGCTTGTTGGTTACAAACGTGTTTGCGCTATGCTATACAGCAATCGATTTTCAAATTTATTTTAACATTTTTTCCATTCTGGAATGTAAATCTTTTGTATTTCTTTAAGATTACTTGTTTTATATAGGTTACTACATATTTTGTTAGCTTTCCAGCGCTTTATTAAAAATTATGAATTTTGTGGATCCCACTTTGATATCTAAAAAGTGATAAACCTGAAACTGCACCCAAAATGTTTTTTTGTGATTGCACTTAGCAAACTTCTTCTGTCTGCGAACAATTCGAAAAAAAGATGTCGATGCATTTGTGTTAGCGACAAAACGCTATCTATTGTCAAATTTGGTTTACACCCAAAAATATTATTTGAATACATTAAGAAGTCTATATGTGATTCCTCTATTTCTTTTTAGAGTCAGAAGTTGGTTACATACAATGCTTCTATATTATTTTCGAACTGTAAAATATAACTATTTTGTTTCTGTAATAAATGTGTTTAATTCCAGTTACAACTAGTTCTGTTCCTTTCTGGAGTTTCTCCAAACGATGGCATTGTGCAATCTTAATCTTGCTTTTTAGTTGCTGCATGCTAATGTTGGAAATTTGTCTTTTGTACTTATTTTTTACTACAAGTATTCCGACATGTGGATATTTTCCATAATTATTATTATACCCCCTAGACGTTTCGCAGATTTTGATCTTTTTCTGTTAGAATTATGCCATCTGAGTTTCTAAGTTTACGAATATTACATTTGAGATCTCAGTAGTATTACAAGTTCTTACATCTATTCTTATTGCTTTAGATACATTGCTATTAAGTTTCCTTAATCTTGTTAAATTTGTACCGTATTTATGCTTAAGTTGTCTTCTTTCTTTTATAGGTTTTCTCGTTTTTTCACTTAATTTCTCTTCTTTTTTCCTAATTTTGGGACAGGCTTTCTCTTCAGCTTACAATGGTAGTGTTAAGGTGCTCGATATCTATATTTTCGTCATTGGTATTTATTTTTCTTGTATGTTATCATCTATTGTGCGTTGTGTAGAGTGTGGGTTCTCTCCACGATCCCGGTGATCATAGACTTACCACAGGGAAAGGCGGCTCCGCCCTGAAGCAAGCACTTGACTTCCCCTCCCCTTTCGTCCTGGGGAAATCATCTCCCAAACCTAAGTCTAACCAAAGACATCTACACATCCCCTTTTTTTTCATTCCAATCATCTTCCAACCCGCCTGGCCAGTGTGAAAGATTGGGGCTAAAACCCCTTATAAACGTAAATAAGGCAAACTTCAAAAACGACGGATTTCTTCCCCAAAGGGCCAAATCCCACCCCTCCAAGGAGGGCAGCCTCCGGAATCTAGGGAAAGCAAAAATTTGATAGTCAGACAACAGTAGAACTCTGCCATCGGATCAACAATTATTAGAAAAGCAAGAAGAATTAAAAGAAATAGGATGAGACATAATAGGCTTCAGCGAAGTCAGAAGGAGCAGGGAAGATCAACTAACCCTAAAGTCAGGTCATTTGTTTCACTTTAGAGGAGAAGACGGCTCATCAGATTGAGGCATCAGATTTATAGTACACAAAAAACAATTACCTAACATTTTAAAAAACCAAATGTATATGCCCAGGGGTAATATTTCGGATACCCAAATTAAGTTCTAAATATAGATTAAAAATAATACAAGCATATGCGCCAACAATAGCTCATTTGGGACACAAAATTGAGAGATTCTACGATATCACAACAGCACTAAGACATAGTATTCTAATGGGCGACTTTAACGCAAAGCTTGGAATAAAACAAGTATTAGCATCCAAACGATTCTTCGGCTAATTCTTTCAAAACAATACAAACTTGATGACTACTTCTACACACTTGCCGGCCGGAACTAGCTCAATGGAGACGGCGTGTGCAGTTCTTTAAGTACTCAAATTAATTGAAAGCCAAAAGGGCGCCAACGGATTTTTACCAAATAACGCAAGCATTCAAAGAGAATTCGTAAACTCAAGTAGCCCAAAATATTCTGAAAGAGAAGCTCAACTCAAGTACAGGTAGCAGTAAGAAAATCAAAACCACAAAACTGGTATCACAATATAATAGCCATTAATTCATATATAAAATATCGAGAGATCCAAAAAATCCTGTTCCTCAGCGGGCTGTGGAAATTCAACGTATGAATAATATGTTGGTGACACTGTACGTCAATGTCAAATTCGAGGTTAGCAGGTTAGGATTTGCGTCATTTTGTGTCATAACTGACGGAAAACCTAACCTGATAACCTCGAATTTGACATTGACGTACAGTGTCACCAACATATTATTCATACGTTGAATTTCCACAGCCCGCTGAGGAACAGTTTTTTTTTTATCTCTCGATACAAGTCAACAAGTTACGAGGCACCTCAAAACAAAACGCATAAATCTTAATACTTACAAGTTCACAATACGGCGATACAATGTTATCGCACACGTTAAAATAAGGCAATCGTTTGCAAGGAGATTATACAGCGGTGTCTACTCCATGGGTTGGAAGGAAACGTTTACTTATTTATTTATTTATTTATTTCGCACTCAGCCAACAGCCTTTAGGCCAATTATAGGCGTCGCTGTGCATTTATGGGGACTTCCAACTCCAATAACGACTGTCATGATATTATTATGACATCCGGGACCAACTGTTTCCGTGGCAGCCGTACCACGAAGCGCCGAGCGAAGCAGTCGTGGAACTCCCATCCAAGTTCTGACCAGAAAGAGCGTTGCTTAACTCTACTGATCGAACGTGGACGCTTGTTCAAGCTACTCCATCCGGGACCCATGTTTAGTGTGCTTCCAGGTACAAATCTCTCATAGCGCACTGTATATTCCCAATTTTACGTCAGGCTTTAAGCTTAAAGTGACGCATCGTTAAACTGAAAGTTTTTACATCAACGACCCTCAAACTATTGATCTAAGATGAATATTCTGTGGGTTAGCAATTATTAGCATTTTGATTTTTGGGAAAGCTGTATAAGTGTGGCTATAAGCTAATATTACCTACATGTAAAGTATGTTCGGAGCATTGTACTACATTGAGGAGTTTGACTGAAACTCGACGAGGCGAGGTTGCCGATTATCTTCTCCGGAACCCAAAACCCAATCACACGGATAAACACTTATTGAGTGATGTGGTTAGCATCACGCCTTTGACGATTGCCTTACTTCCCTACTATAGGTAGTCGTCGAAATACACCAAGTCACAACTCCTTCTCTGTTTGTCTAAAGCAAACTGGATGAGAAAGAAAATTACTAGAAAATTGAGCGTCGTAACTAGATCTTAAAATTTTTATTATTCAAATGTCACATTTCCATTTGTTACTTTCTTTCCACTTCTTTTTTTATCACGTTGAAACTATTTAACAACTAATCCAAAAACTTAATTTTAAATGAAGTGGGCCGCCCGCCAGTTGCCAGGTGCGAGGATTGAACCTCTTATCTTCAGCACCGCAACCGAATTCCACAACCATTCCACCACGTTGGTACATTATAGGTGCTCCACTAATATTTTATGTTTATTCTCAATCGCATACTGTTAGAGTAGGGTTATAACGGTCTTTTTTTCAATTATTTTCTAGTCTTCTACTTTTCGATAACTAAATGTATTTCTACGTCCCTCACAGTTGTTCAATTAATTTAGATATTTTTAAATTAAATTGCACTTCGACGCTCATGTTTTGCAAACGTAGGTGATGAGGATGACGGCCAGCAAGCATATACTTTTCGTGTGCATTTGGTATATTGTGAAAATAAAAAGGCAAGTTTCTAGGCGCCCGAGACGTTATTTCAATTTATTCATGGCGACCAGCATTCGCGAATGCTAAAAGTCTATATTGTGGGAATTGCAATTAAAAGAGACATTTCGGTTTACAATTAAATAAAGCAAGCATCAAATTGTTAGAACTATTTTTTCGACCACAAGTTATTATGCGAAATAGCACTAACGATTGTCAACATCCAACTTGCTCACTAACCTTTTGCTTGACAGATGAGAGGACACATGTCAATGATGTTCGCCACTGGAATTATCGTAGTAATAAGGTACCTACCTCAATTTCTCCTATTTAGTTGTCAGAAATTCTCGGTATGTGAACACAACTTTCTTGTATACAAGGATATTAAACATAATTTCGGATCGAGAGACAGATATAACCAAAATGGTTGACTTTCGGTTTCACCGGAAATGTCATTAACTTTGATTTTTGTTAAATAGATTGTCCTGCATATTTTATGTTTTTCGGAATCTATTACTCAAATTACATACAACAGTGTTACCAAATTTGCATAGGTATTACACCAAAATATTTAAAAAATTATTAATTAAGCATTTTTCAGTTTTAGATAAAGTAGTGCATGATATATATCGTTAGATTGGTAATAAAATTTTCTATCTAACGACACGATGGCGTTTAGTAGACGCCATTAAAAATACTTTGCCTAAATTTTATTTGTTCATGAAGGATTTGTTATTCTTCAGTAACAGCCTTCTATGACAAAAATTAAATATTTGAAAAAATTATTTTTTGTTTAGGAAAATGAAAGTATGGCATGAGTATCCTACGTAATCTGAAGCATACATTCCAAAAATCATAAAATATATAGGGTAATCCATTTAAAAAATATATGTTAATGGCACTTCCGGTGAAACCGAAAGTCCACTATTTTAACCATATCTATCCGTCAATCACAAATTATGTCTAATATCCTCATACAATATTGCATCCAAATCCATGCATAATTAAAGAGCATTTGCTATACTGCAGGCATTAATACATGAGAAAAACTTGCTTCCAAGCGTCCGCAGCGTTATAATTTCCGCATTGCTACGGTCCTTTTATGACTTTAATTTAATTTAATTGATATTAATAATTTTCTGTCAGGGTTTCATCATGTTATATTCTATCTTACCTTTCTTGGTCCTCAGACAGCATTCATATGTAAACACATCAATTGTTCGACTCTGAATCTCGTTGAGTTACTGCAGAAATTTAATTAGTACATACACAAATAAAACACATAGCGCTATAAATATGAGACAATTAACATGTATTGGTTAAATATCTGTATTTTTGAAATATTTATTAATTTAATAAAATTATAATTATATGATGTTCACGATCTTTTCTCAACAGAGCAGGCTATGTTAGGGTTCAATTTTTGTTGGTACCGTTTAGTAATAAATAGCTATGACAGAAATAGGTTATGTCATATTCAATTTCAGGTTATGATTTTGAAAAAGCTTCACTGTTGCCATTTAATTGCTCTTCTATATAATCAAATCCCGGCAAATCGTTGATGTTTCTTTTCAAATTCTTTATTACGTTTTCAGAATTTACTAGGATCACTTCTTGTTTTTCCAATTCTGAAAATAGTTCTGGAAATATACTAAAATTATTTTTTTTTATAAAAGTTTACTGAGGTTTACAAACACTGTGCTGTTCATTTAGTATTTTCTAATCTATTTTAAAGTTTTAAAATACATTTATTAGTAAAGACATGTTGTAACAACGATTTGTTTATATAAAATTTGAATATGCTTCACAGTACAAATTTGTTCTAACGTTTAAAATGAAAAATTATTATAATTATACGTTTCTGTATTTAATTTTCGGTAAAATCTGATTTATTAAGCTTCTTCTTCTTCTTCCTCTTAATTTAGGCTGAGAGTCTGTTATTTCCACACATTGAATGCGGTTTTATAATCCATCTTAAGCCGCGGCCGGGGTAGGTGGCTAGCCTAACCCCTTGAATTAGGGAAGAATGCCCTCACAGGGGTCACGACCACCAAAGATGTTCGTATGATGGCCGGAGAGCGTTCGATGTTTCCAATGTACGGGTGTGGGGCTCGAACCCACTACCTGCCGACTGCTGGCGCAAGCACTCTACGAGCCGGCTACACGCTCTCTAATTTATTAAGCTAATATTGCTAATTATTGTTTCTTTAAAACACAGTTTCAAGTGTCACTTCTCTAGGTAGTACTTCCAGGTTCATCATTACTATCTGATTCCGAATCTGATTCTCCTAGAGAAATAATGAAAGGAGGAACATTATCAATCGAACACGTTCCCATATGTTTTGCCCAGTCTTCCGAAATTAGTTTTGCACAATGATTACAATAATTTTGCCACATGTCGGGGGTACATTTTGATAGAGCTTCACGCCACAAATTCGAAACCCTATCTTTAGATGAAGGCTGGGAATTTATGTGCTTATTATAGAAGCCTTTACATTGCCCCCAAGCCATTTCAATCGGGTTAAACTGAATGGTACGGGGGCAACCTAAAAACTTCATAACCGTGCTCTATCAAAGTTTCGTCGGTCAGGTAACGTTTTTGTTTGTCTGCTAATAAAGGTTTCACTAATTCCCACAACCCCTTTTTTGTTAATTTCGATTCAAATTGCACCCCTTGTTTAACCAGCCATTCCTGCATTTGCCCTTTCTTACTAGAAAATGTGGGTGGTTTGTCCAACTGCACCGAATGATATGGTGCATTGTCCATCACCACCACACATTTACCTTGCAGCTTGGCCAATGCAGGAATGAGCTGATTAACCACCCATTTTTGAAAAATTTCTCCATTCATTGTTTTATGATAGTCTCTATCATTGTTAGCAGAGTCAAGTAGCAAGTCACATCCCTCCAAAAAACCAAATTCTGTTCCCGCGTGCAAAACCGTAAAACGTTTCCCCTCACTTTTAATTTTGGCTGGGTTACTTTTCAAATCTGTTTCATGTAACCATTGACGAATCGAAGACCCATTCTGGTAGATTCACGTTTCGTCAAGGTACACGAAGACCACGTTTTCACTAGAATTTTGAAACTGCAAATATCTTTGTAGAAATTTAATTTTGGCTGCAACGACATGTTTCGATTCACATAAAATTTTGCGTCCATCGACTTTTTTATGTTTGTAACCCATTGATTTGATAATTTTGAATAAAGTAGTTCTTCCCCCTGTAAATTCCAAATTTGCTTTCGCTTCCGCTAATAATGTATCTAAAGTAAAATGTTAATTTTTCGAAGTATAATGCCAAATCAGTCGCTGCAAATCTTCTCTAAAAATATAATTTGTGAATTTGTCAGTTTTTCATTGTGTTCTAGAAATAGAAGTTTTCAAATTGTCAGGCCCTCCTTTCAAAATTGCTCTTACCATCCAATCTGAAACCTAAATAAGTCGCGATTAACAAAAAATGCAAAATCACATATTAAATATTTACCCCAAAAATATCAGTGATTCTGTTTATAATTTGCTTTTTCTCCAAGTTCGTGTCCTTCTCGTAGCTATCATAAGTCTTCTTTATAGCTGCTTTTATGGTTGCGTGTACGATTTTTGGCATTTTGAATAATATTGCAAAACAACGTAATTGCAACAACGGCAAAATATTTGACTTGAAATAATTTGAAGTTTACGTCTTGTCAAGTTTGACTTTTATCAAAAAGACCTGCGAGCAACCTAATAAAAACATATCATAGCCTGCTCTGTTGAGAAAAGATCGTGAACGTCATATATAAACCGTTCAATAGTTATTTGGCAGATAGGAGGCCATGTTAGGGTGATGAATTTCACCCTGTAAATATGCTGTCAGTCATTAACAAAAGTTAGGTTATGCTCATTTTATATAAAATGAGTAGGCATAATGGTATAATGAAAGTCGTTTTTTTATTGTAATTATAAATTGTATACAAAAATATTTAAATATTACAATTTATGTATTTTTTCAGTATAAATAAAGCTTTTACAAGTCACTTTAGGCCCATTGCATAACAATGTGTCTCCATTGTCCCTTATTGATGATTTTATTTCTCCAGTCTTCTATTCCTTTCCTTGATATGTCTTCCATTACTGCCTCCTTCCACCTATTCGTTGGTCGCTTCTTCTTCTAGTTTCTTGCGCTCTGCCTTCCAATACTATCTTAGTAGCTCTTCCATCTGGCATTCTCCATATATGCCCAAACCATCTTAACCTTCGAGCTTTAATGAAGTCTACTATATTTGGCTCTCCATACTTCTTTTGTACCTCTTCGTTTGTAAGTCTTTTCCAACCATCATCCGTCCGAGTCCCTCCAAATATTTTTCTCCGCATTTTTCTCTCCCACCTACTTATCGTATCTTGGTCTGCCACATTCATCGTCCATGTTTCACATGCGTACGTAGCTGTGGGTCGAATTACAGTCTTATAAGTCGTAGTTTTGCATTTCGCGACATTTGTCTTAAGGACATTATACTATTTAACGCGCTCGGACATCTCGATGCTTTTATTAACCTTGATTTAATTCCTTGTGTGTAATTTAAGTTTTCAGAGATTAATGTTCCTAAGAAAGTAAACTCCTTAACTCGTTCTATTCTCAAATCTTAATATTACGCCATTATTATTGATTTCTTTATTTTTTCCATTAGGTACTTCTTTGTTAAAGCTGCTGAATATTGTCCAGTGGAAGTTGAAGAATGGATTTTTTTTAAATATGGCCACAGAAGAAAATCACAGGGAGTTAAGTTACAAGACCTCGGGGGCCATACTGTAGACATGTTTTGACTAATAACTCTGTTTTTGTAAAACTCTTTAAGTAAATTTGTGCCCCATCTTATTGAAAGTACGTAACCCGTTTGTAATTCATTGTCACGTAACTCTTCAAAAAACGGCGACAAAATTTCAGTATGATATGGTTGTGCATTTAGAAAACCTAAAATTTGAACTATTAAAATAAAATTTAATCGTCTTACTGCACTCAATTACCTTAAAAAAATATAGGACCTATAACTCTTCTTTTACTAATTGCAGCCCAAAC
Organism: Agriotes lineatus; assembly: GCA_940337035.1. NCBI lineage: Eukaryota > Metazoa > Arthropoda > Insecta > Coleoptera > Elateridae > Agriotes > Agriotes lineatus. The sequence goes on along the minus strand of CALNHX010005653.1, from coordinate 24,879 downwards.
CCCGATTTTTTGTGGGTGAAGCGGTTCTTCAACATAAAAATTGGGATTCTCAGCGCTCCACATCCTCATACTTTGTGAATTAATATAGCCAGATAAATAGAAGTATGCCTCATCAGTAAAGAAAGTTTTCTCAAACGCATTATCGTTATTTCCTAAATTATTGATAAACCAGTTACAAAATTCCAATCTAACCGGAGGATCGTTTGGCAGCAGTTCCTGATACACTTGCAACCGGTAAGAAAAATTAAGTCAAATTGCTTCTTAATATCCTATGAGATGTTGAATATGAAACATTTAATTGTTGTCCTAAATGGCGAACAGATACGTGTGGTTGTTCTTGCACAATTTGTCTCGCATTGTTAACTACTTCTTCAGTGCGTATGTTGCAAATAGTATGTATCATTTTTAGGTCGTGGGCCAAAAGGTTGAATTTCAAAATTGTTCCGCCCCATAATATTTCTAATAGTTCTTTCAGATATCTAAAACAGTACAAAGCCGAAAATTAAAGCAACAATTAAGTTTTATGCATAAATACTTGCATCCCAAAAGTCACTAAGCCGAGCAAAGATTTCAGTTTCACTGAGGTCGGGCCTGTCAGCTTTATAATGCCTGTAAGCCTTTGTAATTTGTAGTTTTGTGTCACCTTTAATGACTTTTGGCATATTTACTTTAGTACTACAATTTGTTTGACAGATAGATATCCATGACGGCGATGTCCATACATATTATGCCTAGTGGCAAACAAAGTATGAAAGGACTGGCAACATTGCATGTTTAACCTCAAAATGTCAAATTAGACACTTTCGTGAGCCTCCTGTACATAACAGCTGCTTCTGACAAAGTGTCAGAAAGAGTTTCTAGGGAGTTTTAGTTTTATTAAACATAAAAACAAAATTCCATGTCTACCTACTTGGCAAATAACTATTGAACGGTTTATAGTAAAGCTTGTATTAATAGTACTTTATGTAACTAGTCCTCAAAGCAAGGCTTTAGGGGACGAGTCGTAATGTTTCCGGACGAGGCGGAGCGAAGCGCAGCCGAGTCCGTAATATGAAGATGAGTCCTCTAAAGCCATTTGAGGACGTGTTGCATACACCGTTTTTTTGTATTAGCTCTCCAAACATTATAATATGAAGTTTCAATTACCATTAACGCTGCATTATATTAGGAGGCCGCGCGAAAATGTATTTTTCGCTCCCCAAACTGGTTACTTTGGAAACTGTCTAGGATCCTCAAAATGGCCATTTAGAGGCCTTGTACTTAAAGTCGTCATGGCAACTAATGTTTGAGTCCGCTAAAATGTTGCCATGACGACTTTAAGTACAAGGCCTCTAAATGGCAATTTTGAGGATCCTAGACAGTTTCCAAAGTAACCAGTTTGGGGAGCGAATACAAAAAATTCAATTTTAATTAATTAATACTGTATGTTTACATGCAGTTTAATTTAATTTTTAATTTTAAATCGTTTTATAAACCTTTCGCTTTAAACACTGTTAACTTTATGTGCCTTTAATTTTTATAATTTACTTTCTTCAAATTTAAAAATTGTTCAATTAGGAGTTTTGTTCATTTAAAATTTCTATAATTTCACTCAGCTGTGGTATTTTTAATATTATCTTTGTATTTCCCTTACATTTTGTGTTCTATCTTCGAGCTCAATTTATCTTCATTGGTATAATGGACTTGAATCTACCGCATGGACTGCATGCACCGTCATCAGCACTGCCCGCCAGCTATGCTGCACGCATACCACCAACATCTTCATATTTCTTGGCCCAAACTTCTTATGATGACCATATTTATTGTATAAAGAACACTTTTTCGGGGCACATACCAGTATTTATTTTTAATATAATTGAATTTTTTATATTCTTAGCTTGATTTTAAAACTAGCGTCTTTTCAATTCAAAAATTTTACACACCATTTGTTATTGTTATTTTTTTTATTCTTCTCCAATTATTATGTAACAACGTGCAACAATTAACTTTTTATACAACAAATATGTAAGAAACAAACTTCTGTTTTATCCTTTCTAATACAGAATATTACTTTTGCAGATAAAAACTGACTAATATAACAACTTCAAAATTACTGTTATCTATCAAATTTGTTACATTTACAATCAACGAATGCACAATTAGCTCTTATCGTTTACAATTTTACATGTAATTGAATTAATAATTATGATTCTTTCTGACTGATCTTTGTTTCAGTGATGCAGAGTCAAATTTTGCTGAAGAAACTCCCGATTCCATTGTATAAAAAGAATTTTTAATGATAAAACCGTACTGCTGGACTTAGTATCCTTTTTAATTTGTATTATAATTATGTTGCATGTTAATTATATTTTCATTAAAATGATTTGTCATGTTAAGACCATATCAGTCAGTATATTCGCTTAACTGATACTGGAGTGTTCAAGATCATGTTAATTTTATGAGCATAGCAGTGAACATAATTTGCTAAAGAATATTCTTCTTTTATTAATTTTTTCTTTATTTAAACCTCCGCACATAACTGATAGCCCGTCATTAAGTCTGTGCAATAAGTTTGTTTGGTGTGTTTCTAATTAAATTGTCGATTTCTTTTAAAATTCAGTCCGAGATTGAAATATCAGCGACGCTGTACATGATGTAGTCGCTGAAGTTGAATACTTAAAACAACAATAATTAATGGCGGACAATAGTCCGGCAGGTAAAGGTTTTATGGGAATTGGCTCGACTGCCAGCGCGGACGTGGTTCCTATTGAAAGTTAATAAATCCTTATCTTTCTACCTACGTACTCTCGCTGGTCCCCGCGGCAAACTGATAAAAAAGCTGTTTGCCGCTTCGATCTGGCTCCCATACGTCACGGAAAACAAGCAGCGTTTATTTTACAGTTACAGTATTCATTAAGGCCCTGAACACACGGGATTCCGTTTCCCAGATTCGGTATGCGGGATACAGAATCTGAGTCTGTTGAGACACGGCGACTGAATCTCAGACGCGGGCCTTCAGTCACTTGCAGTGCCGTGCTGTTATGGACCTAGCATTGCTGTTCTTTGTTTCTGTCGAATTAGTCTAGAAGTGCTGTATTTAAAGTCAGGAATTGGGCTCTACAAAGTTAATAAACTTTTCATTGTCAAATAATGTACGCTCTATGATCGTTGTATAGTAAGGAACGCCTTCCTTATTCGATTTAAATAGAAGTTGCACAAAATCTGCTACGCCTATGATATGATATCATATGTTCTGGCTGGCAAAAGTAGGCGAGTCCAGGCCGTGGTACACGTGGACTCATATCCTCTATATGCTCCAATGGTAAATCGGTATCCGAGATACAGAATTTGTAGCCGGCGGCCGAAATGGAGAGATAAGGAAAATCGGCCGCCGGCGACACATTCTGTATCTCGGATACCGATTTACCATTGGAGCATATAGAGGATATGAGTCCACGTGTACCACAGCCTGGACTCGCCCACTTTTGCCAGCTAGAACATACGATATCATGTCATAGGCGTAGCAGATTTTCTTCAACTTCTACTTAAATCGAATAAGCAAGGCGTTCATTACTATACAACGATCATAGAATGTACATTATTTGACAATGAAAAATTTATTAGCTTAGTAGAGCCCAATCCCTGATTTTAAATACAGCACTTCTAGACTAATTCGACAGAAACAAAGAACAGCAATGCTAGGTCCATAACAGCACGGCACTGCAAGTGACTGAAGGCCCGCGTCTGAGATTCAGTCGCCGTGTCTGAACAGACTCAGATTCTGTATCCCGCATACCGAATCTGGGAAACGGAATCCCGTGTGTTCAGGGCCTAAATAACAACATAACAATGATGAAAAATAAGTACAATATTTTTTTTCAGAATAAAAAATCCGTCAATGTTTGGTTTGTTATGGTAGAACCATGACTCGTTGGCTCCATATAGCAAGCCGCTACTTACTGGTGTCGGCTAGCATTAGCGAATACTGAAAGGCTTCATACTCTGCTTGTCAAAATTTGAATGCACCTCGGTTTACTTTTAGGTAATAAAGCTATCCTTAAACTACAAGAATTTTTAATTCTCTTTCAGGTCTCTCGTGCGCAATATGTGTACTGCGTGAAAAACTACCCAACTTAGCTTGCTGCTACATTTACAACTAAATCAATAAAATACGGAGTAAAGCGGCAAACTAATTTAATACTCAAAGTATACAAGTTCAAAAATGTAGAAAACACCACAGTAAACGCTAACGTGACTGTCGATGCACTGAGAGAATAACTGTGCAAACCCTTTTTACACAGTGCTGCCCGTTGGGTAAGCTTTTACCTGCTTGGTTTCCCATATAATAAATTACTATGTCCGCAAACGGTTCCAATGCCCTTGGTACTCGTATATGACCCTCTTGTCAGGGATACGTCGTGAAATAATCCAGTTGCTTGGAAGTTGGAAAATGCGCCAGCGGTCTGGCATGATGTCCGTAGTCTAGGTCGGTTGTTCTTAGTGTCATTAGTTGTAGTTTGGGGCTAGATGAAGGTTTTAGGCTATCAATGGACCCCATCGTCTGCTTTCCGCTAATTCCAGCGTTCGATGTTTTCTCAAAGAGTCTGCAAAGTGCGTCGGCTTTGGTGCTGAGCATTAGTTGGCCGCACAGTATTAAAATTCTCCCTCAATTTCACAATGTATTCAGCAGCATTTTGGTCTTTGGTAGTACTGAAAAATTCTCTGGTACGCGTATATTTATAATAATAATAATAATAATGTCTTGTATTGACACAGCAAAAAAAATACAAGAAAATTTACAAAATACAGATTGAAATAAAGTAGAATGTGTGTCAATAGGGCGAAGTTCAGAAATTCACTTCCAAGGAAGTGAAGTTCTGCTCTTACACTTAACCCCTTGTTTAATACATAAATTAAATTTATTGTCCATTGAAATGTTAAACAGTGTTTAACATGATCGCGTCCTCGAATGTTAAGATACATTTAACATGCATCCACTCATTTAACATGCATGCACTCGCGTCCTCGAATGTTAAGATACATTTAACATGCATCCACTCATTTAACATGCATGCACTCGCGTCCTCGAATGTTAAGATACATTTAACATGCGTCCACTCATTTAACATGCATGCACTATAGCAACATCACACATATTCATGATAGTCCGATTTCGATTTAGCAGTTTTTAGTAATTATTATTGATTCAAAATTATTGCCTCAATGAACAATAAACTAATGAACGCATTTCGAGGGGTAACTGTCTTAAAATGTCTCACATAAATTACCACTCTTGCTTCGCTGCGCTCGCTCGAGTGGTAAAAATATGCTCGAATGTTAAGACTGGGTTACCCCTCTAAATACGTTAATTACTATAAAAGATTCGTTCTGCGTAGCTTGCGCTATAGTTGGTGGTAGGTATATTGTTGATATCTGGCCATGTGTATATAATGTAAAATTAATAAAAAATTTATATAATTAGATTATGGCAAATTATAAAGAAAATTTTAAGGTTTTGTTTAGTAACATTTTACTTAGTTGCGTTTTAAATTTAATGTAAGTGAGAGTTTTTAGAAAATAAGGCAACGAGTTATAAAGATTAGCTATATTATATGAAAAACATCGTTCATAAAAAGCAGTTCGATGAGCCGGTATATTTATGAAGTATTTGTTACGTAAATTTACATTATGCAGATCAGATCTAAAATTAACTTTTTTGAATAAATAGGAGGGCGTTTTATCAGTAATGATTTTATGATATAAACACGCCGCATGAAGTTTCCTTCTATCAGCCATGTTTAACCATTTTGTTTCAAATAATTTATGAGATATATGTTCAAATTTTTTTATTCCAAATATCAATCTCAAACAAGAATCCATATACCGCTTTGACTGCAGTTCAAATGCGAAGTACTACCGTAGGAAGGCATTTAACTCACCTGGTGTCGGTATAACACTCGATGGAAAACTTCAGCTGGTGGTAGAAACGTTCAACCATTCAACTTGGTGCAGGGTGGTATGGTACGCGAAAATGCTGCTATTCATAAGGTTAGGGAGTTCCTTGAAAAGGAATGAATCTAACAATCAAATTAAAATAGAATGGCCTAGCTACCGTTTTAATAATGATGTCTGCAGTGGGGATGACTTCACAGTAGCGAAGTGAAGTGGTCAATGCACGTGAGGCAGTATGTTGTTCCTAATAACGAGGGGTCAACTACGTTCAAACGACGCACATGCTCGAACCTGAAGAACCGGCTGTAACAGTACATGAGATTTACCTTTTACGTGATACTTTAAATTTAAATAAGACATCTCTTATGCCTTAATATTTAAATAATTATTTACCCTTTGTTAGCTCAGTTAACATGAAACTCTCTTAATAACCCAGTTCGAATCAGCTACCCTGGACGGCACAACGCGTGGAAATTTAGACCGAATGCCGCCGAGGAAATCTCTATTCTTGCTTTGGCGACGCTTGGACGGCTTACGTTACCCCAATTTGTTGACTTAACGAACGTACCTTTAAAAATCGAATACTCACCGGCACAGGAAGAAAATAGCGTTTCTTGGGAGTGCACACACTGTCTTGATGCACTCAAAACTTATAGGCGGCAATTGTTTGCTGCAGGCTTCTCGCCGTTTCTTTTTAATTTAGCTGTGAACGATTTTTGTATAACACGCTTTTTGACTCGTTTGTCACCTGTATTATTGCTGCATACGTGAATTCGACTTAACTCTTAAAGCGTATGATCGGCTTTACGTAATTTTGTTATTCTAGAATCCACTGCTTAAATCTAATTTACAATAATAACACAGAAAAAACAACTTCATTTATCTTTTAAGTATGAAAATAAGCACAATAGGCGAGGGATATATCAAAGCCCGTTTTACTGCGTGGCGAAATTTCCGACTGGCAAATATATGTGCTGAATGATCTTAGAGCGTCCACCAGCTGTAGTCCTTTTACATGGATAGCAATAGGAACTTGAAAGGACAGATGCAAGGCGTCGAATATTGGACGTTGGAATTCAGCGATGATGAAGGAATTCGGTAGATGTATCGTGATGTATATTTACGGTCTGATCAGGAAAATACATACAATATCAGGACGAAGAAATTACTGCAGTTCGAGATTCAACCATTGCGATTTTCCAGCTCTTGGAAGTAGGTAAGACCCTTGGGACTGAAATCCTGCTTCCTGAAAGAGCAATTCTAGATAACGAGTTGCATATATCTAGGTATCGCAACTGTCTCGACGAAGAAAAATTCTGCTTATGCATCAGCGGCCTGTGATTGGTAAATAAAATAACATTTTGTACTTGCACGAAGTACCGAAAGCATTTGACGGCTGTATAGGCTTCTAGCAGTTCCCAGTTATAAACGCTGTACTTTCTCTGAGCAGCATTAAGCTTTTTCGAAAAAAAATTAGCTAAACTCTATCAAGCTTCATTAACAAACTGTTGTAGTACTGCCCCTATGGCGATGTCTGATTTGTCTATTATTATATGAATTGGGTACTAGATATGTAAGAAGCGCTGCGTTAGTCAGAATTACTGTGGCCTGGTAAATTAGTTCTTGAATCTGGGCGCCCCTGGACTTTCGATTTCTTGTTTACCTTGCTACCTTGCGAGTGCCTTATCGGTTTTAAGGATTCGGTGGTATTTTGAATAAAACGGGTACTCAGAAGTATTATTCCCAGTAAACCCTGCAATTAATTTATGGTTTTTGGCTGGGGTACTAGGTATGACGTCGAAGCGGTCCTCGTGGGCTTAATTTTGTCTTGAGAAATGGCATACTCAAGAAAGATGACATTTGGCTTGCCAAAGACGCAAGTGAGCGGGTTGACTAACACATCATATTCACTCAATTTGTGAAATATCTGTTTAAGATGACCCAAGTGTTCCTTTACGGATTGCGATCTTCATCGATGAATCATTAAAAAAGCTGCATTGAATTACTCAAACCAAAACTCATATATTGAAATTAAACACTCCGGAGAGAGTTGTCATGACAGTCCTATTTCTATCGTCAGGATTGGCTGATATTTGACTAAAAGCCCCCACCAAGTCGAAATGTAGTTCAAGGTTCAGGATCATTTCAATTCTCCCCAACTGTGGACTAGCTGCTATAGGAATCTTGCGTCCCTCTTAAGCCAAGAACGGGAATTATAGGATGGGTAAGAGAAAGGAGGGGTGGAGAATAGGCCAGGAAATGTGGAGAAGTATTTATTGCACCGACATTCGCTTCAAAGAAGGTACATACCCTTTTGACTCAGGAACATCACCTAACAACATGACTCAGAGCAAACCTCCCGAATGCTAAATAGACGTGATAACCACTAAACTACAGAGCTCGGTAAAGCAAGTCGATCGTTGAATCGGTTTTTATACAGTTTTGTCAATTGTCTATTCTTTCGAGATTTGTTTATTTATGACTGTCCAATTTTGACATTAGCCTGAAGATGATTTAACAGATAAACCGAAACATGTAGCGTATGTAAAAAATATATGTTAATTGTTATGAGGAAGACTGTGTTTAATTTACATTAATTTGGTAACACTTTACCTACTTTGTTTTCCGGGCAATAAGTAGTTCTGGATGTCGAAATTCTCTGAGGGATAGTGATATCCGTGAGCTGTTTCCAGGCCCTTACTATACCAGTCCTCTAAAGCGTTAGAACTTCTATTTATTCGTCGCGACCAGCATTAACCATCCTCCAACCGTTTATACTGTGCTTAATCTGCTTACTAAAATTGAATGCATCGCGGTTTACATTTCAAAGTTAAATTATTTATGTGCGAAGTAGCGGTAGCGATCGTCAACAAATAACCTTTAACTTCTCACAGACCTCTGAAAGTAAATCTCACGCGCATGTGATATGTGATATGCTGCGAGTATAAAGACGAGAGAAAAAATGTTTCTATTCGTGCCGACCAGAATTTGCAAATGCTTTGCAAAAGTCTTCCTGTTGTACCTACTAAAATTTGGAGAACTATTCCGGCTTACATTTATAACCAATTTCCAGTAAATAGATGAAACTTATTCGTGCTGCGAGTGTAGTAATTCTTACAGATCCGTTTATTTTGATGTGGTGGAAAAGCAAAGTTCCTCTCACTAAAGCTTGCACTTAGCTCTATCTTGAGTTCTTTAATTCCAAAATTGGAGTCAAACAATCTCATTTAAACGGGCATAAGTAGTACACGAGAAAACCTACAGTAATTGCGATTTATATCAGTGATGAAGCAAATGACAGCGCATACTGGAAATTATTTTTAGTAAAAAAACTTGGCCGCCTGTAGTGGATCTAAAAGTGGACATCTGCACTTATGCAACAGCTCATTGCATGATTGCATCTGTTAAGCATGCACAATTACGTTATTAATGTGTTTATGATGTATTCCGTTCTGGTTCATTTTATTTCATAAACGACAAAAGAACTTAAGATGTTTAGCTAGTGTGGCAGTAATTAAGTTATTTGTGATATTTTGCGTTTTATTGTTACCATAATTCTAACTGGCCGCACAGAAAAGGGTGTTATGGTGAAACCATCTGCAAATTATTTTTAATATAGTTGCAATCTGCTGTGTATTATCAAAAAATTTGTAAATTTCATACAAAATACTTAAATAAATTTGAACAAAAGCATTTTTTTTTAATCGGCAGTGAAGAACGTCGAAATCGTCATTAAAATACCAGAAATCGACAATGAAGTAATCCATTATTCATATTCTTATTTGGGTATTTCGCCACTCTGCAAATTAAAATATTAAATAACGAAAATATTAACAACGAACGTTTCGAGGAACAATCTGCCCTCGTTATCAACGAATAACAATTAAAACGAACAATAAACTTATCTTTTTTCACTGGAAGGAAAAACGACCAACCTCCAATGAATTTTTTGACATTGACGTTTGTTGATATCTATACCTACTTGATCTCATCTTTAAGAATCGATAGCCAACTATTGTCTAAAAATATTGAGAAAGACGACACGCATTTTTATTCGTTAAGTAAAATATATGCCGTTTCTTTCATTTTACGTTTAGTTGACATCGATTCTTTAGACAAGATCTTTGTGTTTTGCCATTGTATTTTATGGTTTTCATCCCAAGCATGTTCTGCCAGCTTAGACTTACTGAATTGATACGTTTTCATCATATTTTTATGTTCTTTAATTCTAACTGCTAAAGGTCTGGATGTTTCACCGATATAATATTTCCCGCATTCACGGGGAATACTATATACCGGGTGCTGACTTGCGCGACGCACCATAGGAATTTGCATAGTAAATTCTTTATGTTCAATTATTTGCTCCCCTAATTATTTTAGAGCTAAAGTGTAAATAAATTTTTTGTAGAGAAAAAAATACTGCATCCATTCAAACGGTTGCTAACAATTTTTGATTTTCCAGAACCGAAGGAATGCAAAAAATCAAACTAGCATTTTTACAAGAATCAGTGATGCCATGAAATTATTGAAACAAGCCAATGCCGACGCAAGTGCGTGCGGGGCGATCATCCAGTCACTGCCGTCAAAAGATTGAATTTATTGTCGTTTTTCTCGTTTTGGTGTAAGTTCTGAACCTCATTATTACACCTACAATTATTTAATAACGTGCCTGTAGTCTTAAACTTAAAATAAAACAGTCTTTTAATGTTTGGAATTTGCCGATACGAATAATTTACAATAAACAAGGAGCTTAGTTAACGAATTTTCACCATACTCGTAAAACCATTTTTATTATGGACCAGGTCTAGGTACCTTAGAGACATTAAGCAGAACATAATTAATAATGAAACATCAATGACAAACAAACAAACAACACATATTGTCGCTCCGCACGCATTTGCGTTGGCATTGGCTTGTTTCAATAATTCCATGGCATCACTGATTTTTGTAAAAATGCTAGTTTGTTTTTTGCATTTATTCAGTTCCGGAAAATGAAAAATTGTTAGCAACAGTATGAATGGGTGCAGCATTTTTGTCTCTACAAAAAATGTATTTACACTTAAGCTCTAAAATAATTAGGGGAGCAAATAATTGAACATAAAGAATTTACTATGCAAATTCCTACGGTGCGTCGCGCAAGTCAGCACCCGGTATACAGTTCCTTGAATGTTGTTCTTCGTTGAACGGTTTAGTTTTTGTAAGAACTGACCGCAAAGTATTCATCGTTTTGAATACCGTCCTAACATTGAATCTATTTCCAATTCGTCTAATTTTGTCAGATATGCCTGGAATATATGGTATAGTTAGAGTATTATATTTTTGAGTGTCATTCCTTTGTATGTGTGTGGCATTGCTTCGTGTATTGAAAATGTTCCGAACAAGAGTCTCTGGATAGCCATTATCTTGTAAAACATTAATAATAAATTCTTTCTCTTTTTGAAAATTTTATCATTAGAGCAAACAACTTTGGCTCTGTCGTAGAGACTTTTTACAACGCCTGTCTTTATGTTTTTGTGATGGTTAGAATTAAAATGTAAGTACCTATTAGTATTGGTTTTCTTACGGTATACTGATGTTTCAAAAGTATTTATTGTGCGTGTGTTTAGTGTATCAAGAAAGGGTAACTGATTGTTTTGCTCTGTTTCTAATGTGAATTTGATGGAGGTTTCTTTACTGTTAATATGTTCAAGAAATTTGTCCACCTCATCCATATCATGAGGCCAAATTGCAAAAACATCATCGACATATCTCCACCAAACTACTGGTTTGTTGGTGTACGTGTAGACATGTTGGTGTTCAAAGTCTTCCATAAAAATGTTACTAACAATGGGAGATAAAGGTGAACCCATTGCCATCCCGAAATCTTGTTGGTAAAATTCATTGTTTAGTTGAAAGTATGTCGTTTTAATGCATAGTGTTAAAAGTTCCATAATGGTACCAACGTTTAATGTTGTTCGTGTATGTAATGTGTTATCGTTTTGTAGCCTATGTTTAATGATGTTGAGTGTTTTGTCTACTGGAACATTAGTGAAGAGACTAACTACATCGAAACTAACCATTAAGTGTTGTGTGTTTATGTTTGCTTCTTTAAGTTTTTCAAGGAAATGGGGCGCGTTCTTTATATACGTGTCTGTATTTCCTGATATAGGAGTCAGTATCATAAGTAAATATTTAGCTAAACTGTGACAAGGAGAACCTATAGAACTAACTATTGGCCTAAGTGGTACATTTGGTTTGTGTATCTTTGGTAATCCATAAAAATGTGGTGGTTTACTGTAGTGTGGTGTTAGTGTTCGTCTTACAAAATCTGTAAATTGTTCTCTGTGTTTGTAAAGTGTTCTGTATATTTTTGTTTCTATTGTATGTGTTGGATCTTTATTTAGTTTAGTGTATTGTCCCTCACTAATTAGTGTTAAAAGTTTTTCGTTGTATGTGGTTGTGTCAAGTACTACTGTGGCGTTGCCTTTGTCTGCAGGTAGAATTTTAATTGTGTTATCGGTTTTTAGTGTGTGTAGTGAATGTTTTTCTTGTTTGGATATATTTTGTCTGATTGTGTAAGGTCGTTCTAGTATGATTTTGTTTCTAATTCTGTATTCCTGTCTAATGTCTTCTGGAAGTTTTTGACAAGTCTCTTCTATAGCTGTAACTAAATCAAGTTTATTAATTCGTTTTGGCGCCACTGCGTAGTTGAGTCCTTTGCCAAGAACTAATTTGTCAGTGGCGTTTAGTTCTTTAGAAGACAGATTAACTACAGTTTTATTTAAAAAAGTGTCACTGTTCTTTAGTGTATTTAGTTCAATTGTGTGTTTTTCTTGTATGAGGTGTTGGTACTTTTTTAAATGTGTATGTTTTTGCTCTGTGTATGTTTTGATGTAGGTATTACTAATAGAGTTGTACATACGATTGAAATCGTCTTCCCGTACATCCCTTTGCATCACCTGTTCCAGTTTGTTTATGTCAGAAAATAATATCACTTTGTTATGTCTGTGAAATTGTATTCTATCTCACAAAATCATACTAGAACGACCTTACACAATCAGACAAAATATATCTAAACAAGAAAAACATTCACTACACACACTAAAAAACGATAACACAATTAAAATTCTACCTGCAGACAAAGGCAACGCCACAGTAGTACTTGACACAACCACATACAACGAAAAACTTTTAACACTAATTAGTGAGGGACAATACACTAAACTAAATAAAGATCCAACACATACAATAGAAACAAAAATATACAGAACACTTTACAAACACAGAGAACAATTTACAGATTTTGTAAGACGAACACTAACACCACACTACAGTAAACCACCACATTTTTATGGATTATCAAAGATACACAAACCAAATGTACCACTTAGGCCAATAGTTAGTTCTATAGGTTCTCCTTGTCACAGTTTAGCTAAATATTTACTTAAGATACTGACTCCTTTATCAGGAAATACAGACACGTATATAAAGAACACGCCCCATTTCCTTGAAAAACTTAAAGAAGCAAACATAAACACACAACACTTAATGGTTAGTTTCGATGTAGTTAGTCTCTTCACTAATGTTCCAGTAGACAAAACACTCAACATCATTAAACATAGGCTACAAAACGATAACACATTACATACACGAACAACATTAAACGTTGGTACCATTATGGAACTTTTAACACTATGCATTAAAACGACATACTTTCAACTAAACAATGAATTTTACCAACAAGATTTAGGGATGGCAATGGGTTCACCTTTATCTCCCATTGTTAGTAACATTTTTATGGAATACTTTGAACAACAGCATGTCTACACGTACACCAACAAACCAGCAGTTTGGTGGAGATATGTCGATGATGTTTTTGCAATTTGGCCTCATGATATGGATGAGGTGGACAAATTTCTTCAACATATTAACAGTAAAGAAACCTCCATCAAATTCACATTAGAAACAGAGCAAAACAATCAGTTACCCTTTCTTGATACACTAATCACACGCACAATAAATACTTTTGAAACATCAGTATACCGTAAGAAAACCAATACTAATAGGTACTTACATTTTAATTCTAACCATCACAAAAACATAAAGACAGGCGTTGTAAAAAGTCTCTACGACAGAGCCAAAGTTGTTTGCTCTAATGATAAAATTTTCAAAAAAGAGAAAGAATTTATTATTAATGTTTTACAAGATAATGGCTATCCAGAGACTCTTGTTCGGAACATTTTCAATACACAAAGCAATGCCACACACATACAAAGGAATGACACTCAAAAATATAATACTCTAACTATACCATATACTCCAGGCATATCTGACAAAATTAGACGAATTGGAAATAGATTCAATGTTAGGACGGTATTCAAAACGATGAATACTTTGCGGTCAGTTCTTACAAAAACTAAACCGTTCAACGAAGAACATTCAAGGAACTGTATATATAGTATTCCCTGTGAATGCGGGAAATATTATATCGGTGAAACATCCAGACCTTTAACAGTTAGAGTTAAAGGACATAAAAATATGATGAAAACGTATCAATTCAATAAGTCTAAGCTGGCAGAACATGCTTGGGATGAAAACCATAAAATACAATGGCAAAACACAAAGATCTTGTCTAAAGAATCTATGTCAACTAAACGTAAAATTAAGGAGACGGCATATATTTTACTTAACGAAGAAAAATGCGTGTCGTCTTTCTCAACATTTTTAGACAATAGTTGGCTATCGATTCTTAAAGATGAGATCAAGTAGGTATAGATATCAACAAACGTCAATGTCAAAAAATTCATTGGAGGTTGGTCGTTTTTCCTTCCAGTGAAAAAAGATAAGTTTATTGTTCGTTTTAATTGTTATTCGTTGATAACGAGGGCAGATTGTTCCTCGAAACGTTCGTTGTTAATATTTTCGTTATTTAAAATATTTTAATTTGCAGAGTGGCGAAATACCCAAATAAGAATATGAATTATGAATTCACGCCACAAAGAAGTTTCAGAGATTATCTGAAGTAATCCATTGTTTGGCGACTTTCGGTAGGTAGCGGTGCGACAGGTAAACGTCAACCGACGGCAAGCGGTAATAGTGTGTATGGTCTACGTTTGATCTACTATAAATAATACTAATTATAGTAAACCTTTCACTCAAGTGTTTCGTATTGCGGCATATAAGAAATTGAATGGCTTCTATATCTTCATCTTCATCAGCTATTCCATCCATAGTCTGATGTAACATATAATTTGCTGAAACGCGTAGGCAAATTTCAGGCCGGCACCAGAGGCGAGACCTGAAAGCCTGCAAGTCCTGTAAAGGGCGTTTCCTGATGAGTTACGTGTAATTTTTTTAAACACTCGCCTTTCGTTTTAATTTTATCTAAGTGTTGGAACATTACAATAACAAACAGGCATTACCTATACCTTCATAAAATTGTAGAAATATCTGTAGTTGATTTCCTTAGTAACTACGTTCAAAAAATATTGCAAATTAACCAAAACGTAGATTTTCAAAAATATGACTAAGAAATTTTTTTCAAAATCGACCAGTAACGAAATACTTTTCGGGTCTAAAAATTGTATAGTAATGGATGACTTACATAAAATACTGACAAAATTAATTCCGGGTTAACTGACAGTTTGTTACAGTTCCATTTGAAAATTTTGAATAACTTTCCAAAAAACCGTTTTGAAATTTATACCATAAATATACAGAGTGTTTCATTTAAAATAAATAAACTGGGATCACTTACTACTCCACTGGAAGTGCAAACGATTTACATTAATATCTAGTAATACGTGTTTAGGTACCGTATGGTCGAACACTTGTATCCTATGGAATTGTTTTGTTAAAAATTTATGGTGACAGTCCTAGTCGTAGAAATTACATTGGCATTTTATATCTGTCAGTCTAAGGTTATATAAGTAATGTTATTTTGACAAATACAAACATTTCCACTTAATACATACATATATTAATAACAAAAGCAACTACAGATGTTCAAAGTTATTTTTTACATTTTACATGTATAAGCACCACTTTGTGTTCAGTATTAAACATTCTGTCAAAGTTAAGTGATTCTGTTATAATTGTATAGGTTATATTATTAAGGCTGGCGTTTGGCTTATGTTGAAATAATAGGGACAGATTGATACATAGAAATCACGTATTGTCGATTCACACGCGTCGTATGAAGTTAAACAAGGCTTCATTTCAAAGACGAATGTTGGCTGATCGGCGTAAGCTATTTTATAAATGGTAACAGATTCGCTTGCGCTGTAAAATTGTATTTAAAATATCGACGCTTTTGTAGGCACTTTTCATTTGTATTTCTGTCATCCAACAGTAAAATTTACTTGTGAAAAATTGAAAACAGAAACTGTAAAATTGCTTACAGGAAGATACGATTTTTGATCTTTCATTTAAGACCCCATTGAACTATTTCTGACGTTTAGTTTTTGATAAAACGTGATTTCTAAAAAATTTGAAGCGGTTGTCATTTAGGGCGAATATTTCATTGGAATCGTCGGAAATTCGTGCCGGTTTTGTAAACACCTGATAAAATTTCCACAAAAATAGCGCACATATAGTTCAGCCATTGTAAGACAGATGTCGCTTCATAATTAAGGTTGTGACATTGCACGAATGCCGGGAAATTTCTACTTGCAGTATACAGGCTAATCCGAAATTTACAATACGGTAAATACGAATTCAAATGATAGTGGATGGTTATTATTAGAGCGTAGATTTCTAGCTATTTTACTATACGTAATAATTAATAGCTGAACAGAAATTCTTAGAATGAAATACGAATTGTAGATACAAAATATGAAAAGGTACTCATAACCCCCAAGGGATTTTTGAAATTATTTCTCCCTCAAACTCGTGGTAACCATGCAACTATAGGCAACGTCTTAGCAACCATACAATGAGGCAATTCTTGATGTTACTTACACATTCTAATTTTAAATGTCATTATGACATTTTGAAACTTCATACTATTTTTACTAATATAAATTAGTAATTTGGCGATGAAATCAGCTATGTTAGTATTGTATTAGCTTAGCTACTTGAAATTTCTACATGAAAAATAAGGTTCAATCAGAACTCTGTATTGTCAAAAACACATTAAAATTTTATTTAAAAGTTAATTATAACGTTTTGCTGGTTATACCAGCTTAATCAGATAAAATAAATTTAAAATACAAGCCTTTTGCAATAGTTAATCTGAAAGTTTAAACAAGCAAGCAATTAGAGAATAAGTGAAAGAATAAAACCTCACATTTAATACATACCAAGAAAAAACATATCGTATCTTAATGATTAGGATTCATTACATCTTCTTGTTTAAAATTGAAATATAATTTTTCTTTTTCCTTCAAAACTCCAACTTTTGTCAATAAGTATTGAAAAACAAGATAGGGTTGTGATTATTTTCTGTTTTTTTCGTATGTTTTCTTAAAAATTATATTTCTAAAAGACAGATATTAAAAGTTAATAGAGAACAGTTTTTGTTAAAAGAATAGTAATCACCTTTGTAGTTTTTGTCGTTTTCTTTTAAAGTGTATTCTTTATTATTCTTCTTTATATTTCTTGATTAGTCATTAGTAGCATTTTTTTTAGAATAAAAATAATCTTATTAAACATCCATAATTAATGTTGTATTTTCAATCATTTTTGTTTTTCCTGTGACAGTTTGGGTTTATGTTTGTTTCGTATTTTGTTTATTGAAATTTGGCTGGAAATTAATTAATGTTAATGTTATTAAGAAAGTGTTAGTTTATTGATTAAATCTTTACCTTTAATTTTTAAGAGTATTTGGATTAAGGTAAAATGACTAATGACTAATCAAGAAAAATAAAAAAGAATACACTTTAAAAGAAAACGACAAAAACTACAACGGTGATTTCTATTCTTTTAACAAAAACTGTTTTCTATTAACTATTAATATCTGTTTTTTAGCAAAATAATTTTTAAGAAAAAATACGAAAAAACCAGAAAATAATCACAACTCTATCCTGTTTTTCAATACTTATTGGTAAAAGTTGGAGTTTTGAAGGAAAAAGAAAAATTATATTTCAATTTTAAACAAGAAGATGTAATGAATCCTAATTATTAAGATACGATATGTTTTTTCTTGGTATGTATTAAATGTGAGGTTTTATTCTTTCACTTATTGCTTGCTTGTTTAAACTTTCAGAATAACTACTGCAAAAGGCTTGTATTTTAAATTTATTTTCTCTGATGAAGCTTGTATAACCAGCAAAACGTTATAATAACCTTTTAAATAAAATTTTAATGTGTTTTTGACAATACAGAGTTCTGATTGAAACTTATTTTTCATGTAGAAATTTCAAGTAGCTGAGCTAATACAATGCCAACATAGCTGATTTCATCTCCAAATTACTAGTTTATATACAAAAACAGCTGTAACCCCAAAATTTAATTTTTACTAATATTGCTAGTAAATAAAATATTGTATGCACCATGGGAGATATTCATGTTCTTTATCTTCGGTTGACTTACAGACCTCAGACTAGAAGCCCTCGGTCTGTAACACATGTCAACCCAAGGGAAAAACATATTCATATCTCCGTTAATGCATAAGTATCTATAATTTTTAGGTTGAAAAAGAATGTTGTTCGGCAACCGTTTTTGAAGTGATTACTACCAAAACTGTCATTGAAGTAGACGTTTCTCTTACTGACACAAAAAGTGTATTTTGCAATGCAACACTTATAGTTCCTAGAATTAATAGTATATTGTTTTATTAGAATTAAAAGTGGTACTTTGTTTGACGAGCAATTATGTTTGCATTTGCAAGACAAAGCGCACCGTAGCCGAGCAAATGCAAAAATTGCAAGTCAAACAGGGTCACTTTTAATCCAAATAATACATACTATTTTTTCTGCAACCTAGAAAAGTACAAAATATTAAAAATTTTAGATGATTGATTACTTTTGACGTTTCTCATTTAAAAATCATTATGACAACTACATTCACAGACGACCAAATGGAAGTTGCGTTTAGTTCCATGGAAGTAAAAGTACTTCCTAGGAACTAAAAGTGTTACATAGCAACATACACTTTTTGTGTCAGTAAGAGAAACGTCAACTTCAATGACAGATTTTGGTATTAATAGTTATTTACTATACAAGTGGAATAACAGCATCATTAATATACGTGTGTGTAAGTTACAAACGAGTGCGTAGCACGAGTTATGTAAGCACACAAGTATATTAATGATGCATTATCATACATGTATTGTACAAAATTTTATCTACGACTGCCTAAAATTGAGAAAAGTGCATTAAGAGAAATGTCAGATCTGTCATTTTCAAAAATATTTTAGTAGGCAAATGTCATTATGTCATTCATTTGACACTATTTCAGTTACGTAATAAAGTCATTACACAACTCAGTTGCGTAATGAAACCATTACATAACTGAGTGGTGTAATGAGCTTCATTACATAACTGAAATAGTGTCAAATGAGTGACGTAATGCGTTACTTATCCCACTGGAGTAGATAAAAGTAATTACTTTTGGTTGCGGAAAATACTATTTTATTTAACAAGCATATAATGTAGGCTATATTACGCGAAGATGAAATCATCCAAGTGTAATACAGCCATTATATGCAAGTCAAGTGCAATAATTTATCTACAACTATATAGTTTTTGATAATAACTAGGTACCTAATTAATCAACTTGATAATATATTCAAATTTATCAATCGATATTTACCTTCAAAACCTTTCTGCCATTTAACAGCACACCGGAATCACTTTGCAACACCTTACAAGAAAACAGATAGTTACCAAATTTTACTGCGATATATTGGTAAATGTTATATGTTTACAACTCAATTTATACTTCCTATAATGCTGTATTTGCCTAAACAGATATCAAAAACTTTAAATATTGACAAAGAAAAAAGTATTTTTTATTACACTACTTTATTTTCAATACAAGATTAATAGCAGATACACTGTGATTGAGGTCACCGCCCTGGGCCGAAGTGGTTTAGAATTTCGTCTTAATGTCTTGCTTTCGGTCGTACTCGTCCTCTCTATTGAACGAAGATAGTAATTAATAATAAGTACAAAAAATTGCTAAAAATTTTAACATATGTTATTACTTCTAAAGAAAAAAATGCTCATTGTATTTATGGTACTTTCTGATGATATTGTTTGTATTCGCAGAGTAGCACAATTCAAAGGCTGCTAAATATTGCAGCATAATTCTAATTTGCAGTAATACTCGTTTCGTGTTGTTCTGATCCCGGTCATGGAAAAAATTGTATATAAGCAGGAGAGAACGCCATTTTTTCTTCTATGTATTTGTAGTCCTCGCGTTTCGCACTTCCGCCTCAAACTCACACTTTGGAAAAACGTATGCCTCTCTCTTCCTTGTTAGAAAGTACTATTGATTCATGTTACCATCGATATTCTTCAGTTATTTTATCACCCCGCCCCCCTCAATTTTTTCGTCGGGGATTGGCACAATGTTGGCACCCTATGCAGAAAAACCATTTTTGCCCATGATGAATGTAGATTTCGTGAAGTTATTAGAATTTTGAATTAAACAACAAAAATATAAACAAGAAAGCTTAATAAACTTTTTTTATACAAGATACAGTTACTGAAGAAATTGAAATTAAAAATGAAAAAACTTTATTTTTAACCTGACTTGTTCAGCTGCTGTACGTATTAATCTTCCTTACTTTTGGTTGTTTAGTTACAAAATACTATTTTTTTAAGAAATAAAATATTTTATATTACATTTAATAAAAATTACTATTTGTTTCTAACTTTGATACGGTCCTGTCGCTAGACTCGCACCTCTATTTTATAGATGTTTTGTAAGAATTGTCTAAATAGCATAAAAATGTATTAAAACTAGATTGACTTGTTTATAAAAAAATGTACACATGTATTTACCAAACATAAACTGAATTGTTAATAAAAAAGTAGAAATTTACAAAAAATAAACCGAATTGTTAATAAAAAAGTGCATACATATTTACCAAAGATTTTTTATTAACAGTTTAGTTTATTTTTTGTAAATACATTTACTTATTTTTTTATAAACAATTTAATATATTTTTTTAAATACATATGCACTTTTGTATTAACAATTTAGTTTATTTTTTTATAAGTACGTGTTGACTTTATAAACAATTTAATTTCTTTTTCGTAGTTCTTTTTATATTCAATTAACTTAAAAATACAGTATATTTCATTTCTTCTCTACACACCCCTGCATCTTTCTTACCCATTTTCTGACAAATTTAATTTTATTTCAATTATACTCGGGGTTATTATTGCAATTTTTAAATAATTTTACTGCACGCCAGTAGTCTACTGCCATCAAAAATAAATGGAGGAAATTGAAAAGTTGTAGTAGGCTTAGTTTTATTAAAGAAATTATTTAAGAAGTTACTCAAAATCAGAAAAATAGTAGAATTTCAATTGCAATGGAAACAGTTTTATTGGTAATAATTGATTTGTAATATAATGTAAATGAATTAAAATTGATTTGCCTTGTTAATTTGCATTTATCTAGTTTTCGCAATTTCTTTTTCAAAATGAGCTGCTTCTAAACGGTAGTACCTAGGTATAATCGACCCACAGCGTTGCAGTCTCCCTCCTATATTAGAGGCTCTAGGAGTGGTAGTTCGAAATGGGAGCCGTAAACAGCAGGATTACCCAAAACTGTTTTATAATAAGAAACCGTTTTGAAAGGCCAGTGTCTATGAGTGTAAATACATATAACAATTTCAAAAATAATTTGTTTGATAGTATCTAGTATCCTGAATTATAGAGGGTCCGGCAGAATGACCGACCCTATTTAAATTATTAATAATTGTTTCAAATTTTAAAATATTTTTATTTTTTTCAAAAATGTAAAATAAAAACTTGCCAATTTTAGTTACAATATAATTTATTTATTAAAAATATTAGGTTTTGAAAATAACATCACTCAAACTCAAACTTCATTTTCACACTAATACAGATTAACCTAATTTTTAATTTGATTAAATTCATCAAGTTGGGCCTATCAGACAGAACTCTTCGCTGTATTTTGAAGGATTTAAAATTTCATCCTTACAAAGTTCAAGTCGTGCACCAGTTACTAGGTACCACGAGATTTAGAAGTTCGGGTTACGTTTTGTGAACAATTCCTTCAACTACTGAATAATAATAACCAAATTAATTTGGAGCAAGTGCTAATATTTTTAATAAATAAACTATATTGTAACTAAAATTGGAAAGTTTTTAATTTACATTTTTGAAAAAAAATTAAAAATATTGTAAACTTTGAAACAGTTATTAACAATTTAAATAGGGTCGGTCACTCTGCCGGACCCTGTACTACTTACTCTTCGTATTCTTGCACAGACCCCAATGTAAAGTCATACTCATTTTCTTCAATGATTTCTGCAGTAATATCGGATGTTTCTTGTTTACTTGAAACTGGAGATTTGCTGCGGTTACAATCTTCGACAATTTTCTCTAAAATACCCCTACAAAATTGGCCTGTTTCTGTGAAAAAAAAAACAGAAGGTTGCACCATTTCATTATTGAATGAAAACATACGTGTCAGCAAAGGTATTTTCTCAATGATGCTGTTAAAAAGAATTTCCACGTCTTTTCTTATACAGGGTGTTTCAGAATAACTGTTCCTAATTCTCAGAATTGAGAGAGGGCATGTTATCCAACACTTTTTAATAATAAACTAGTGTTCGGAAATACTTCCGTTTCGAGATAATACGACATTAAGGAATTGAGTACTTGAAATAATCTCAATGTGGAAAGTAACGCATGCATGCAAAATAGCTGCAGATAGTGAACCTCATCCATGGCAACATGGCCGGAGTTACTTGAAGATGTGCCACTTAATATTCGTAGAGACTTGGTCTTTCAATATGATGGTGCACCAGCGCATTTCGGTTTAAATGTTCGAGATTATTTAAATGCACAATTTCGAAACCGATGGATTGGGAGACAAGGTCCTATTCTTTGGCCTGCACGTTCGCCAGATATGACTCCAATTGATTTTTGTATTTGGGGTCATATTAAATCACTCGTCTATGTGACACCTGTGGACACAGCAGAGGAGTTAGTGGCTCGAATTATTCTGGCTTTTGATGACATTCGTGATCGTCCGCAGATATTTCGAAGAATTACCTTGTGTGTCGACAATGGCGGCCATAATTTTGAACAATTCTTATAATTTTTGTGTAATACCATTTTTTAAATATTAATAAAAATTGCAACCGCTGGAAATCAATAAAATCGTTACTTTTCACATTGAGATTATTTCAAGTACTCAATTCGTTAATGTCGTATTATCTCGAATCGGAAGTATTTCCGAACACTAGTTTATCATTAAAAAGTGTTGAATAACATGCCCTCTCTTAATTCTGAGAATTAGGAACAGTTATTCTGAAACACCCTGTATATCGTATCTGCGTACCCCTCCTTGAAGCAGTTGCCTTATTATTTCTTTTCTTTCGACGTGCGAAATTATGTTTAACCATTGTTATATTTGTATAACTAACGTCAAATTCTTCGTATTTATTGATATCGCACATGCACAAAGTTGCCAGGTCAAAGAAATACAATACACGAGATTGGAGTTACAAATATTACCAGATAGCTTTTTATGTCTTGTCATTTTTATAATCTATTTGCACCTGTTGTCTGGGCACGACGTTACAAAACACAAACACCTGACATCTGTTCAGCAGAGAACACCACCTTAGTTAGTCGTAAACTTACCTAAAGTAGAAATGTTTATAACTAGTTTGACTAGAAATTTCCAGGTGGTAGCATGCTGCAATACAATAAAGCGAGAGGGAAGATTGGAGCATATTCTTTGTTCCAATCCCCAACCTTAAGTACAGCGAATTTTTGTCACTGAAGGCGATTATTTACCTACTTACAATAATTTCTACTATTTAGTAGACAAAGAAGTAGGATTTATAT